>PITA01015436.1:38047-50258 GCA_004023965.1 Spilogale gracilis
TTCCCTGAGAACTTGAGTGCAGGTACTAGTTGTTTTCAGTTATAATAATTTCATAAACTGTTGGTATTTTTACTAAGTTGATTTTTTATTCAAAGGAAACTCCTGCTGATACAGTTCTTCCCATAACTCTCTAACTCGAGGAGCAGAGGCATCTTGAGTGAGAGGCCACTGGGCGGTGGCTTCACCTTTCATCGTGCTCCTCCATTTTCTCATGTTCTGTGGGGTCTTCTCTTCATGTCTGACTTCAGAGTTTAACGACTGCCCTGTTTGACACGGATGAGTTCAGTAGCTGTGATCACTTTCCCTTCACCAGCTGTGATGCCCCCTCCCCTTGCCTCTGCAGTGACAGTGGGGACCGTCCGGGAGGATGGAGGATTCTGAGAACGACCATGTGCCGGATAGCCTGCCAGGTGCAGTCGGGGTGCTGCGCCGTCCTGCTCCCCCACTGCCAGCGGGCCCCGCCGCACATCAGGCTCCTGGCACTCCACCAGTGTCCTGGCCAGCAGCTGCAACTTTCCCTTTTGCTGCCGGATTTGACTTTCCCTCCAAAACCCTTCTGTGTCCCTGTTTTCTGAGCTCTACTGCCATGTCCTGTAGGTTATAGAACTTCTCCATTGAGTGAGTTTCTAATGATTCTCTCTTTCTCTCTAGAACTGAATAAGAATCGAAGAAAACTTTTTGAACCACCAAGTGCGCGCGCCTCTTTCCTGGAAGGCGGAGCGAGTGGGAGGCTGCCCCGTCAGTATCACTCAGACGTGGCCAGTGCCAGCGGCCGCTGGTAGCCATGCCCTCCGGCGTGTGCCCGCCGGGCCGTCACGCCGGGCACAGACATCTGTGCGCTGCCTTCACCGCGCACCGTCCTCCGTGTCTGGGTGTCGGGGCCAAAGCGTCTTACTCACACCTGAACTTCGTGCCAAAAAGAAAGAGAAGAGAGAAGGTGATCTGTGTCATCATACAGAATGTCACATTTGGATGACTGTTTTTAAAAGGTAATCGGACAGAACTTGGAATTTGAGGGTAGGGCTTTATTTCCTGTTTTTATTTACCTAAGTAACGTATGCACTGATTTTTTTTTATTTTTTTTTTACTTAAAATGAAGGATTGATTGACATCTGGGATGCCAGAAAACTTAGAGGTTCTTTTTGTTTGCTTATTTCGTTTAGGGATTTGGGAATTTTAAAAAAATAATCAAAATGGAATTTTCTGGTACTGCTTTAAAATAATTATTGAGTTCTTTCAGCACTTTACACTTTCTGATTTCTTGTCCTGTGGAAATTATGTCTCTTTCAATTTTCATGTCACCTGAGGTATGGCTACAAATCAGATTTAAGCATATTTTTCTGACAGTCAAATTTTTATTTGAAATTGTACTGGATTATTAGTTTTGTGCCAAATATTCTGACTTTGGGAAATGTAAGTGACTCCCCTTGGTTCTGGACCAGTTCTGTTCATTTACGTCAACATCCTAGAAATAGCGCAGTGAACAAATTTCACATAACAGGTGCAAAGAAAGACCAGATGGACTCTACAATATTAACCTTTTGCAGTCACCATATTTAGCCGCTGCCTGTATTGCTAAAATGATTTTAATGGTTGTCTGGAGGCAAAGGGCTATCCTGTAGTATACTGCCACTAAAGGACACTTATTTATATCAAACTTTTTTTAGATATTATAAGCATACAGTACATAACTGATTGAATTGATATATACTAGAGATTTATGGTAGGGAGTGGATGGCATTCAATAACTGGAGCCCTCGACTGTCACTTTATTTAAAAAAAGACAAATAATCATCTGACAAGACAGCACTGTTGCCATTAAGAGGAAAAGTAGATTCCTGTCCTTATCATGTACACTCTAGCTGTGCTCCATGTGGCCACAGGACTTTCAAAAACCGTATCTGTCCGCTTGAAGTAGACTTGGGTTTGTTGGGAATAGAAAGGCTTTATTTAAGCTTTCAGGGTGACAGTTTATAAAAACAGCTGAGTTCCAAAGGAAGACCAAATATATATATATGTATTTTCTAAGTGGCTAGACTCATTGTTACTATCTTATACTGTGAAAGTCAAAGAAATCAGGCAACATTGTTCCTAGGTCTTTTTGGAAATCTTCTTATAAATTTATGAAGGGTTTTCAGTCCATGAAGAAAATCACTAAGTGCCTCTCTTTCTTCAAGGCAATATTATTTCCAAGTGTATTAGTTTGTTGGAAAACTTTCTCATAGGAAATGTTGTGAATTACCTGTACTGTAATGACGTACTTATGTTCAGTATTCAAGACTTTCTACGTGGACATAAACCACTGACACACATTCTCTACAGAAGGTATTACATAAGCCTACATAACAACTGGGGACTTCCATATAAATGTGAGATTAGAAAGATTTGCCAGACATTTTTCCATGACTAAGTCTTACCATTAAAGTAAGAAAAAAGAGTTGAAATTTTGCACACAGAAAAGAATTTTACTTTAAAAAAAATAGTATTGGTGACCTGGAAGGCAGAGATAATGGGCCTGCCATACAATTACGCCTGTTGTGACAGCGTGAAGGGGAGGCCCATCCCAAACTAAGTCGTGCAGGCCGAAGTATGAGAACTAAGGGGCTCCTTTGCAAGTGCAGTCGGATCATCCTGGGCACATGTGACGCGTGCACGTGTTGTCACATGTGGCTCCCTGCCTCACGCGGCTGTACGGACACATCATGCTGCACGGTCAGCACGGGGTGAGAATTCAGGTCTGTTTCCTATTCCACTCAGTGCTGTAAATTTCATTTCTTTAGTAAGACCTTCCCAGACTGAAACAACAATGACGATCATTCAGAGCTCTTTCCCAGCTCTCTACCACGCAGCTGCACAGGAGGAAGATGGGATGAATTTGCAGTATTAAGTTGATACAGGTTTTATGGACACGGCTTTGATACAATACCAAAGAGAAAACTGTCCCAGTTAAACTAGATTAAATAGGGTGGCTAAAAAGAAATAAAAACACTGGAAATTACTTTTCTCACTTTCTCTTCATGCAATGAAGGGATTATGACACTACAGTATAGGGTGTTGTCAGTGTTACATGATGCACAAAATATTTGGATTATTTGAATAAATGTTAGTTTTTGATCAATCTGTGCCTTAATAGTGACTGGTTATCTGTAAATAGAGAACAGATACAGATTGTATTTTTGTGGGAGTTTGTTGTCCCTTTAGTGATCTTTTTAAAAACTGAGAGATGGAATTAAGCATTGAAAATGGGAATTTTTTTCTAAACTAATCAATTGTTATATGAAAAATAAATTTATATAACCCCTTTGTATTGCCTTTCCTAGATGAAATGTGTCTCTTTTTTTTGAGAAAATCTTTATACATAAACCTATGCCTGTCTTAGTTTTCTAAGAAAACTTATTTTTTTTTTTGCCATTTTCAGCAGAATGGGAAGATGTCTCTGTAGTTGAACTGAGCATGCATTTGCTCTCCTGTGTTTTGCATTGGCCATCTTCATTTTCATCCAGAAGCTAAGGTACTTTATCTTAGCCAGTGAGTTCAGGACCAGTAATCAATCATTGTTTCTCTGGCCACCATAGGTATATATTGAAGGAGTAAAATTACACATTTTATTCTTGTTTCTTTTTTTTATAAAGTATCAAGTGTATGATCACTTTGACAGCTCATCCATGGCAGAGGAGCTCTTTACTAAAGTTATGCTGGGCTTCTTGACTCAGGTCCCTGTTCCAGAGACTGACCATCATGCCATCACGCGCACTCAACACTCACCGTGCCTTGCACTGAGATTCTGTCTGAACTCATTTTCTAATGGAATTAATATCATATTACTAATCCTGAGATTTGTTAAGTCTCAAGGAAACCCTAACCTTCCACTTATTTATGTTTCCAGAAACACCTCCACTTGAATTACCTGGGCCAGTGGTTCTTTAATAATGTTTCTAGCACAAGAGTTCTTTAAATAACTGAAATATTACCTATAAACCCCATATTAAGTTAGTCATTTGCTCATTTTTCTATGAATACATAGGGCTTAGTAAGTCCCAGGACCCATTCTAGGAAAAGCACTGAATGGATCATGTGCTCTCACTAAACTTACATTAGAAGTGGAACACAGTATGGACACCTGGGTGGTATAGTTGGTTAAGTGCCCAACTCGGTTTCACTCAGGTCATGATCTCACGGTCACGGGATGGAGCCCTGCATTGGGCTCTGCACTGTGGAGTGTGGACACTGTTCACTATCTCTCTCTAAAAAATAATCTTAAAGAAAAATGGAAAATGGTGGAGGGGACCGAAAGATGAATTGTCGCCACCGTTCAACACAGGCCTACATTTGTTTATAGCGCCGGGACTGGCTATCCTGTCTAAAAACCTGTTTTTGACAGAACCGTTGAAAGTTCCCATCTCATAGAAATGGGCTTATGCTCTCAAATGCAGTATTTCTTTCATCTACCTTTTGTTTTCTAGGTTTTATAGGTTTACTCAGATTCTCAAAAGGAATGTGGCCAAAAGGGTTATGACCCACAGCTTTATAGTTACACTATATGACCCATAACTTCTAAGATTTGACTTTGCAATATTTAAAACTCAGATTTACCTTGAGAGAATAGGAGTTTGCTACCACTGAGGACACTCTGGGAATGTAGCAATAGAGGGTGATGCTAGATGCCAGATGGTGACATAAGATGTTCCTGACTTTGCTCCTCAGCCCCCGTCCCCAAAGAACAACTAACAATGATTCATGGACAGGACACCACTAAGAAAGCCCTAGAACATGAGGGTGAGGCTGAAGTGCCCCTCACGCCACAAACACCAAGACAGACTGGATTGGAAGAGTATGAGAAGTAGCTGCACACTGATGGCATTGCCTCTCCCCGAACTCAGTGCTCTACCATGCCAAAAGGTCTCCCCTAAGCCTGTAGTTCCTCCACTAGAAAAAGAGGACCCAAAGGTGACATCCAGCCCCCTGAGAATAGAGGGTTGCTTTGTAGGAGCACCTGCTCTGATCTTACACCATGAGGGTCCTGGGAATCTGATTATGATGGAGAAGGGAGAGGGGCTTCCAACAACCAACCTCAAGTCTTAGCAGACCACATTTCTGCCTGCAGGCCCAATCAGTAGCTCCAAACAGTGACTGTGTAAATCCGCAGAACCAAACAGGTGATGCAGTGTGACTGGTGCATCTGCACCACAGCAGGGTACAGACCTACTGGATTTGGGTTTTCTCCCAAAGAAGAAAAGCCCAGGACCAATAGCTTCACTGGTGAATTTTATCAAATATTTAAAAAATTAGTGCCAATCCTTATCCTTAGCAAGCTGTTCCAAAAAATCAAAGAAGACTGACTTTACAAGGTCAGCATTACATGATACCAAACCCAAAAAAGGAAATTCCCCAAAAGAAAACATCAGGCCAGTATTCTGATGAATGTACACACAAAATTTTCAATAAAATGCAAGTAAACTCAATTCAGCAGCATACTTAAAGTTTCAGTCACCATGATCAAGTGTGATTTATACCTGGGATTCAAGGATAGTTCAAAATAAGCAAAATCAATCAATATGATATATCACATTGAATGAAAGAAAATGTCATATAATCATTTCAATAGACACAAAAAACATTTGACAAAATTCAACATTGATTAATGATCAACAAATTATGTGTGAAAGGAATATACTTCTAAAAAATGGAAGTCATTTATCATTGCATCATACTAACATCATACTCAATGGTGAAAGGTTGAAAGCTTTTCCTTTAGGGTCAAGAACAAGACTAGGGTGCTCACTTACACCACCCTTATTCAACAAAGTACTTGAAGACTTTGTCAAAGCAATCAGGCAAGAAAAAAGAAACAGAAAGTATCAGTATTGGAAAGGAAGAAATAAAATATCTTTATTTGCAGATGAAATGATTTTATATTTAGAAAATCCTAAAAATATCACCCAAAACTTAAATCTGATCAATGATTTCAAAAAAATTGCAGGATACAAATTTCATGTACAAATACCAGTGGTGCTTCTACATATATACAATAAATTATCAAAAAAAGAAATGAAAATTATCTTATTTACAATATATCAAAAGCAACAAAATACATAGGAATAAACTTAGCCAAGGAGGTAAAACTCTGAAAAACTACAGGGCATTGATGAGGTCAAAGACACAAAAAAATGGAAAGGTATCCTGTGTTCATGGGTTAGAAGAATTAAGATTGTTAAATGTCAGTACTACCAAAAGATATCTTATATTCAATGCAATCCTTATTAAGACTCCAATGGCATTATTTATAGAAGTAGAAAAAAATCTGAAAATTTAAATGGAATAACAAAGAAACCCAAAAAGCCAAAGCAATTCTGAGAAAACAGAATACAGTGGGACACATCATAATTTCTGATTTCAAGCTATACCAAAAAAGCTGTAGTAATCAAAACAGTATGGTCCTGGATAAAAACATAAATATAGATCAGTGGAACAGAACTGAGAGCCCAGAATTAAACCTAAGCATATATGGTCAACTAATATTTATAAGGGAACCAAAAATATCCAGTGGATAATAGACATTCTGTTTAATAAATAGTGCTTTTAAAAACTAATTATTCATTGTAAAAGAATGCAACCAGACCCTTACATTATGCCACTCACAAAAATTAACTCAAAATGGACTACCAGACTTAAATGTATGCTCTAAGACCCTGAAACTTCCAGAAGGAATCACAGGAAAAAAGTGTGTTGGCATGGGTCATGGCAATGATTTTTGGGGATAGGATACCTTTAAGTGTTAGCACAGTATGACAACAAAACCAAAAGTAAGTGGGAATACATTGAACTAAAAAGTCTCTGCACAGCAGAAGCAAAATGAAAAGAAACCTACAGAATGGGAAAAATTATTTGCAAACCATATACCTGATAAGTGGTTAATATTCAATATATATATAAAGAACTCATGACTCAATAGCAAAGACCACCACTACCATCAAAGAATCCAGTTAAAATGGGACAAAATATCTGAATAGATGCTTTTTCCAAAAAAGATATATATAAATGGTCAACAGGTATACAAGATACTCAACATCTCTAGTCATTAGGGAAATGCAAATCAAAACCACAATGCAATGTCACCTCATGTCTATTAAAATGTCCGTCTTCAAAAAGACAAAAGACTCTATAAGATGTTAGCATGGGAAGATTCTGAACTCAACTCTTCCCACAGACACATCAAATCTATGGCTCATTTCCTTCTGAAAGAGAACTGAAAAGTTAGATGAACTATTTCTTCACAACAAAGGATAAAAAGACCACATTGAAACAGGAGAGGCAGAGACACAATGTCACCAAAAACCCCACCCCTTGTTTGGTGACACAAAATATGACCAGTCTAGTGCTTCTCCCAAAGGAACAAGGGGTTATCCCACATTAGGCATCCCAACTCCTGGGATCTATACCAAAGTAACAAGCCCCCAAAACATCTGGCTTAGAAAACCAAAGGATTGTTGTCTAAGGCACCCAAAGTGCTATAGGAAACTGAGATTCCCTTTTAAAGGGATCTTGTGTAGTCTCACTTGCCCAGAGACTCAGTAAAAAAACAGCAATTCAAAAAGCTCTTAGACTGTATTTGAAGATTTATTTGTTAGTCTAAAAGCATCTGCTGGAGGGACAGGGAACAGCTGATTTTCTTCTTGATACAGAGATGTTGGTGGATGTCATTTTTGCACTCTTCACCACCCTGGTAGCATGAGTTGGCAAGTTCAGACACAGAATTCCCCTGCTGCTTGCTAAGATGGGCAAGGGTGAGAGGTCATGGCAGCATCTTACTGCTTGGCTATAGCATGAAGGAGTGGGCAGTTGTAGAACTCTGCTCCCTGGTTGGGGCAGGGGAGCAGGGTTGTGGTATTCTTCCATTCCCTAGCTAAAGTCTGCAAACACAGGTGCTTGTGACATTCCCGTAATTCTCTGGCTCAGAGAATGAGTGCTCATGGCATTCTCGAGCTCCTAGCCTAAAGCTGGTACGTGTGCACAAAAGGCATACTCCTGCTACATTCCTGAAGCCCATAAATATGTGCAGCCAAGGTATTTTCCCATTGCCTTTCTGTAGCCCTCCAGCAAACTCCTCCCCCTACACTCTTTAGCTGCTTAGCTAAAGCCAGCAGGTTTGCAAAATCCACACAAAGGTGCCCAATTACCGCCTGGCCCTGGTGGCCAAAGGAGCTCAATTCTGCAGATCCACAGGAATGGAGTGTCAGAAAAAAAAAATTTCTGTAAGCCATCCTACCCTGCCTAAAGCACTGCACACACCGCGGACCAAAATGCAACCCCAGTCCACCCGTGAAAAGGACCATTTACTTAGCCTGGACCTTCAGCCTAAAGACCAGACTTCAAGTTTCCCACGCATCTAGAGTATTGGAGGTGCTCCCAGGCAATGAACACAGGGAGACACCATTGTTGTACTCTCCTGGACTCAGTACAGCTCAATGAGACCTCCCAGAAATGTTTATACACTCATCTGAGGCCTAGGGTTTTGCAACTCCCACCCAGGGGATACTTCCTGATCTCTTGGTCTAGAGGCTAGGAGGAATTTCAGTTGCAGCCTCCAGGCCTGTACATATTTGCATACTTTAAACCTGCTGCCTGAGGGTCTGGCTTCCAATTACCCTGAAACTAGCTGCTAAGTGAGATTCTTCCCCTTGGAACACTGCCAGGTCTAGACCCTCAGCCATAGGAATATATCAAGAATAAATCCTAAAGTTGAGATAATCACAAAGATTCAAAAACAACCAAGAACAAAGTTGAATGAGATTTATCACCTACACAAAGCATTCCTTCAAGACAAAGAGAGCTGTTTCATGTAACACATAAAAACAGAGAGTCAAACAAAAATGAGAAAAGAAGCATGTTCCAAATGAAAGAAAAAGGATAAAACCTCAGAAAAATACCTCAATGCTATGGAAATAAGTAATGTACCTAATAAAGAACTCCAAGTAATTGTTATAAAAATGCTTACCAAAATTGGGGAAATAGGTGACCAACAAGACAGAAAATATAAAGAAAATACCAAATAGAAGTCACAGAGCTGAAGAATAAAATAACTGAACTGAAAAATGCATCAGAAGGATTCAACAGCAGACTAGATGAAGCAAAAGAAGTGATTAGAGAGCTGTTAGACCAAACAATGGAATTTATGTAGCTAGAACAGAAAAAAGACCTAAAATCATAATCATAATGTAATGGTAACTTAAGGAACCTATAAGACAGCATCAAGTGGAATAACAATAACATTGTCCCAGAAGAAGAGAGAGAGAAAGGCACAGAAAACTTATGTGAAGAAATAATGGTTCAATTTTTCCCTAACCTAAAGAAGAAAACATACATCCAGGTCCAGGAAGCCCCAAAAGTACCAAAAAAGATGAATCCAAAGACAGCCACATCAAGACATACAACTAAAATGTCAAAAATTAAAAATTTGAGAATCTTAAAAGCAGCAAAAGGAAAACATTGTTATGTACAAGGGAAACCCCATAAAACTATCAGCAAATTTCCAAGTAGAGTCTCTGCAGGCCAGAAGTGAGTGATGTGACCCTCAAAGTGTTGAAAGGAAAAAAAAAACAAAAAAACAAACAAAAAAAAACTTCAAACAATATTTTGCCCATCAAGATTATTTTTCTGAGTTGAGGGTAAGATAAAAGTTTTCCAGATAAGCAAAAGTGCAAGGAATTCATCTGTACTAAAGTGGCTTTATAAGAAACGTGGAGGGGCACCTGGATGGCTCAGTTGGTCAAGCATCAGACTCCTGATTTTGGCTAAGTCATGATCTCAGGGCCATGAGACTGAGTCCTGTGTTCCAGGCTCAGCAGGGAGTCTGCTTGAGATTCTCCCTTTCTCCCTTTCCATCTGCCCCTAAACTAACCCCCTCAATGCTCCTATGCTCTCTCTTTCTAAAACCAATGAATCAAAGAAAAAAAGAATATTTAGGCAGTTCTTTAAGGTGAAAAGTAATAGCACCAATAGATAACAAGAAAACATGAAAGTAGGAAAATTCATTGGAAAAGGTAATATATATGTTACATATTATAATATTATATAATATATAGCAAAGGTAGTAGATTAATCACTTATAAAGGTACTATGAAGGTTATAACATATGTAAATACATATGTACCTAACAGAGGAGGACCAAAATATATAAAGTAAATATTGACAGACCCAAAGGAAGAAATTGATAGCAATATCAATTGAAAGAAATTGAGAGCATTACCAAATTGGTAAGGAAGAAGTAAAATTTCACTATTTGCAGAGGACCTAATACTACATATAGAAAATCCTAAAGACTCCACCCAAAACCAATCAGAACTAATAAATGAAGGAGTCTGGGTGGCTCTATCATCAAGCATCCATTTTCATGGGGCACTTGGGTGGCTTGGTCAGTTAAGCATCTACCTTTTGCTCAGGTCAGGACCCTGGGATCAAGCCCTATATTGGGCTCCTTGCTCAGTGGACAGCCTGCTTCTCTCCCCCCACCCCTGCTCGTGCTTTTTTTCTCTCTCTTGCTCTGCACTGTCTTGCTCAAACAAATAAAATCTTAAAAAAAAAAAAAGTGTCTGCCTTTAGCTTGGGTCACCATCTTGGGGTCCTGGGATTGAGCCCTATGTCAGGCCCATCTGTTTCTCTCTCTCCCTCTGCTCCTACTACCTGCTCACTTTTTCTGTCTCAAATAAATAAAATCTTTAAAAAAAAAAAACCCTAATAAATGAATTGAGTAAATTTTCAGGATACAAAATTAATATACAGAAATCTGTTGCATTTCTATACACTCATAATAAACTATCAGAGAAATTATAATTCCATTTGCAACTGTATCAAAATGAACAAAATTCCTAAACATAAATCTTACCATTGAGATGGAAGACTTGTACTCTGAGAACTATAAGACACTGATGAAAGACATTGAAGAGGATACAAATAAATGGAAAAATATACTGTGCTCATAGATCAGGAAGGTCAAAGTCGTCTAACTGGAGATGTAGTGGAAACAACATGAGAATCAGAAGTGGAGACTACAGATTCGACTGAATTGCTGCAGCCATACACAGTCGTAAACAAAGTGGTTTCTTGAGATGTCATCTTTTCCTGGTGGAGATGCTACAGAGACGACTGAAATGACAACAAAGGATTTAGGACCTCACATAAGCTTCGTTGATAAAGCAGAAGCAGGGTTTGAGAGAACCGGCCCCAATTTTGAAGAAGTTCTGTGGGTTAGATTGTACTACGCCATTGAACATCTCATGCTGAAGAAAAATTATTTGTGGGAAAAAAGGGTCAATTGATGTGACGAACTTCATCGTTGTCTTACTTTAAGAAATTCTACAGTCACCCCAGTTTTTAGCAACCACCACCCCAATCAGTCAGCAGCCATCAACACTGAGGCAAGACCTCTACCAGCAAAGAGTCTGACTCACTCCAAGCTCAGATGATGGTCAGCATGTTTTTAACAATACACTACTTTTAATTATGCTATGTACATTGCTTTTTTAATTTTTTAATTTTTTCCATAACCCAGCAACCCTGTCCCTACCCTCCTACCCCTCAGCAACCCTCAGTTTGTTTACTGAGATTAAGAGTTTCTTATGTACCTTGGTATTCTTAAGACCTAAGGCCATCATACACTTAATGGACTACAGTATAGTTACGTAAACATGACTTTCATATGTACTAGAAACCAGAAAATTCATTTGGCTTAGTTCCTTGTGATATTCACTTTATTTCCGTGGCCTCAAACTTAACCACAGTATCTCTGAGGTATGCCTATATCATATGCCAATTATACCTTAATGATAATGATAATAATAATACTTGGGGACAACAGCCAAGAGAAAACAGATGTTGGCAAAGACGCGGTGGAAGGGGAAACTATCTGCACTCTTGATGTGGCTGTGAACTGGAGTGACCGTCATGGAAAGCAATCTGAGGAAAATTAGTAAATAATGAGTCAAAAATTAAAAAAAGAACTACCATATGACCCAGCAACTCCTCTTCTGGGAATATATCTAAATGAAATGACAACAATATGTTATCTGTACCCCCATGTTTACAACAGCAGTATTTTATAATGGCCAAGACATGGAAACAAACAAGTGTCTACTGATGGCTGAGTGGATGAAGAAGATGTCACACACACACACAGAGACGCACAGACACACACACAGACACACAGACACACACA
>PITA01015437.1:0-50162 GCA_004023965.1 Spilogale gracilis
TTCTTTTAGATTTTATTTATTTATTTGAGAGTGAGACAGAACACAAGCAGGGGGAAGGGCAGAGAGAGAGAGGGAGAAACAGACTCTCTACTGAGCAGGGAGCCTGACATGGGGCTCAATCCCAGGACCTTGGAATCATGACCTGAGCAAAAGGTAAATGCTTAACTGACTGTTTCAAAACTCCAAATTTTAGGTACTCCCACTACAGACCTGGGCTGATCCTCTGGGAGAAGGTCTCACTGCACTTCTGCTGTTTGCTGGCCTGTCCCAGGAAAGTGGTCACATAGCTGTGTAGTAGTTCGAAGTTTATAGTAACACAGAGCAGAAAGCCAGCACCAAGACTCAGTACTCTCAGCTTGCATTCCCACTCCAATGCCTGGGAATAATGCAGCATGTACCACCTGTTCTTCTTACAAATCACCCAATTGTCTCTTATTCATCTAATTATTTTCTCTAGAATTATGCTCTTCCTGGTCCTATAAGGTACTGTTTATCTTATTTCTCATCTTCCGTGGCTTATAATTTACTGTCATTGTTGGCCACACCTTCTTTTGCCAGGGGCCCTTCTCTTGTTTCAGAATGCTATTTTTTCATGTTTTACTTTTTACTGTATTGATGTTCCCTGCTTATTTTCTTTCAATTAATATATTTTATCTTATTTAAATTGTTATAAGTTCTATGTATATTCCAAGATTTAGGATCTAAGTATACAATAATCTATATTAAAAAGGTACACTTTATGACATACTAAAATAACATATTACATTCTTTACAATCTCTAGGTACAAGTTGTCTGGGAGACTGCCTTCTACTGAAGCTATTGTACTCATGTCGAAGGCAAATTATTCATTGCTAAACTTTGAGTATCAATTTACAGTTGTTGCATACATCATGAGAAAGACAACTTTCTCGAGAGGTAAAGTTTCTAAATCCTGAGATACCCAGGAGCTTCCATGATCTAACATGAGAATAAAATGCTAGGTAGTATTTCCCTGGTAGCTTCCAGGTAACCTTAGCCCTCTAATCTGGGGGCAAGAATAAGATAAATGAGGTAAAGTTGCCTTAATTGACCTTCAGACTTACGGCCAAAAGTAGAAGTACTTAGTGACTCCCCAGACTAGGGAATTTAATGCTTTATGCCACTATGTTTATGGATGGCTTGTTATGTGGCATTGTTGTAGATAGCTCAATGATATAAAAATTGCAGCTTGAAGTCTGAATGTAGGGTTTTATTATAAAACACCATAAAGAGGGCATCAGATTCGAGGCCACAAAAGCTTTTGTCTGAACGGCAAAAAGTAGTATAAGTTTAAGCAACAAGCAGGAAATGGAGATGTTGTGAGGAAGGTAGAAGGGGATTGAGATGTGCTCTACATACAGTAGATGAGGGGCCCTTTCAGGATGCCAGAGGTAGAAAAAGAATGTCTCATGGAAAATTTCTGCAACTGTACTTGGAAAAATCTGAACCATACCAAATCCTTCACAGGATTCTGGATATTCCTGCTCAATGATTATCCTAGCTGAGCACATACTTTTTGTAAGAAAAACAAACAAGACTAGCTAAACCACTACTGCTATTTCTACCCAGACCTTTCTGTGACATGTGGGTAGGGAAGCAGAACAAACCTGGATGTAGGTGAGTTTCAGGTCAGTCCAGGTTTCTAAAGCTGAAGATGCAGTGCAGTGGTATTTCACCCACCAGACAATGAAGTGATTTGTCTCTTATGTGAAATGATTTAAAATACAGTGTTTTGATTAATTATTATTAGGATAAAAATTTTACATGAATTGCTAAAAAATGTGTAAATTATTGGAAATTAGTTCTTTCTATATAACAGTGCTTTTCAAACCCTTTCCCTCTACAGCTCTCATAATTAAAAATAACAGAAATAAAAACTATATATCTCTCTAACGTCTCAAAATTGTTATTAAAAATGTTCTGTATAAGTTTAAATTGGTAGATGTGTAGAGCATTATACATACTGACTTAAAAAAAAAACACCACTTTGTCTTTATTTTACAGAGTATAAAACAGAATCAGTTTTTTTAAGAAACAGATTTTTTAACTTTTTACCTCTTTTCCTCTTTAAATTTTATGCATCTATTATATATTTTTAAATAGATTATACTTTCACTTGGTTTAAAATCAAAATGCTATAATAAGACAAGCATTGAGAAGTCTTTTTTCTATGCCTCTATCCTATAGGTGACTGTTTTTATTTGTTTTGTGGTATGATTCTAGTGTCTTTTAAGGCATAAGTTCTTTAATACAATGGAACATACTGTATAAAATATACCGAATTTTTTTCTTTTGACATTGGTATCAGTTTCCTCATTGTTGGTGTAACGAATTATCATAAATTTAGTGGCATAAAAAATGTGTATTACCTTGGGATTCTGGTCAGAAGTCTAAAAATCAGGGGTGCCTGGGTGGCTCAGTTGGTTAAGCGACTGCCTTCAGCTCAGGTCATGATCCCAGAGACCCGGAATCGAGCCCCACATCGGGCTCCCTGCTCGGCGGGAAGCCTGCTTCTCCCTCTCTCACTCCCCTTGCTTGTGTTCCCTCTCTGGCTGTGTTTCTCTCTGTCAAATAAATAAAATCTTTTTTTTTTTTTTTTAAAGAAGTCTAAAAATCAGTCTTGCTAGTCTGAAATCAAGGTATTTGCAGGACTGATTCTTTCTGAGTCTATTTCTTGCTCTTCCAGCCTCTAGGGGTTGCTTTGGCATTCCCTGGCTGCTAGCCAAACCACTCCAGTATCTGCTTCCATCTTAATATCAGCTTCTCTTCTGTCATCACATCTTTCTTTGGCTCCCTCTTCCAAAGATACTTGAGGTCACATTTAAAGCCTACCTGGACAATCCAGGATAATCTCCCCATATCAAAATCCTTAATTTAATCACATTTGCAAATTATCTTGTGCCATGTAAAGTAACATTTAAACATTCTGAGGATTAGGACATGGATATCTTTGGTGAGAGTGCATTATTTCGACCGACAAGGCAGTAGTTCTTGGCATCACTCCTATCAGTCAATATAAGAGCTTTCTTACTTTCTTTTTGTAGCTAGGTAGTATTCCCATATATCACTGTATCATAGTTTGTTTGATTTCTTATTGATGGATTTTTTTTCTTTTACAGACAATTTTGCAATTAATACTTTGGTAAATACAACATTTTAGACCTGCTCATACATAATATTACATGTACTATATTTAAATATAACAACATATATAAATATAAAATATTAGTTTTAATACTTATTAAACATTAAAAGGAAAATTTTATGAAATACAAATACTAATAAGCTATATTGACTTTTTATAATTAGCTCATGTGTGATGACAAATCATAATACTTGTTAGAATGAGATCATATTAAGCATAATTCTGTTTTTCTTTTTATAAGTGTAGGCTCTAAGAAAGTTTGTTCACAGAAATAGGTGAGAATTAAAAGAATTACAGCAATGACTTTGAATTCTTTAAACTCCTTTCTCATCACATGCTTAAAATCACACAGTGATCTGTCATCAAAAACTATTTAATAATGTATCAGGTGACAGCTCAATTATCTGTTCCTTTAATTTTGTTGGATTCAAATAGTTGGAAACCACTGAACTGAAAAATATTTATTATTTCTTATCCATTTATCAAAATCTCAGTTTTTCAAAACCAAAAACCACATTGTGAAAATCACTGGTATGTTTTGTTATTCTGAAGTTTTACCACAGGATGATGGGAGATGGTAAAATCTGAAAGAAAGGAAATAAGATCTAAGTTGGAAAAGAAAAAAATATGGCACGAAGTTGGGAAAGGGAGCAAAAGTAAACTACATGTTCCTTCATGGGCAGATCAGTTTTGACTGTGTGTACATAAAAGAGTTGAAGATCTAAAAACTGATTCTTTTAAAATATTCCTTCTTGTATACTCTCTGTGAATTCCTCATGTGCCCCAATATATACATATACCATCCAAAATTGAAGACTATAGCTGTTTGCTACTTCAGAATGTATTTTCAAATACAGAAGCTTATACCTTTATTCTCTTCTTATTGTCATATATAAATTTTAGAGCATTGTATTACAGCAAAAGGTCTCTAAAACAAAATCCCCTTTCAAGAGTAAGGATGGTCTCTTCTACTTAAAGTATTCATAATAATTCCTGGTGCTTGCTGAATATATGTATACAGTAAATGTTTGTGGATTGACTAAAAGAAAATTATCAAGAGTAAATGCAATGTATAAACACCTAATTCAAATTTGGTTTGTTTGATGTTCACCTACCCTTTTCTTCTTAGGGAGTCTGAGTTTTAGCCCTAATAGGAAAGGTCTACTCAGTTCAGCTGCCTTTATATAACTGTAGCAGGGCAGTAAGAGACTTTTCCTGCTGTTTTCTGGCTGGGGCTTGAAAGCAAAGTATAATGGGTGTTAAGTGTCCACACATTTTACAGAGGTGCTAGACCATCTATGCAGAATTTGTTGGAAAGTGGCCCAAATTGGTTTTGCACCACTTAACCCATCACCACCTTCAGCTATATGTATATGTATATGTATATGTATATGTATATGTATATGTATATGTATATGTATATGTATATGTATATGTATATGAGGAGTCTGGTAAACTAATGAGAGAGGACTGGCAAATAGGATTTCCTTGAGGAAAATTGTGGAGCACTATGCTTTTCTTCTCACATTTCTTGGTGGGGAGGGTGTGCTCCATTTCAACTTGAGCCATGTGAATACAACTTCAAGAAACCATCTAAAAATCTTTAAAGTATAGAAACTCATGTCTGACTCTCACTGGCAAAGAAAGTCTGGCTGGTATCTGCTGGGAAGCAGAACCCAGAGAGAGGTTTCTGTAAGGGATGGCTCTTATTTCCAGAGTTAGTTGGTAAAAAAGATATGAGCTTTCCTTTAGATTAAGAGGACGTTGAGCAATGTCACCAAGCTTGAGCCAGGATGGCATGTCCCCAAGAACAATGGACTTTGTGGGACATTAGTAAGAAGGGGGTAACTGAAGGGAAACTCAAGAGACAATAAAGGACCTCTGTGAAGAGTATAAAAGTGGAAGATATCTGGAGAACTCTCAAAAGAGAGCTGACATTTAGGCATTAGCCATCAAGAGAGCTACAATTTTCAGATTAAAATAGTATAGATACTTTGTACATTTTTTTAAAAGATTTTATTTATTTATATGACAGAGAGAAACACAGCAAGAAAGGGAACATGAGCAGGGGGAGTGAGAGAGGGAGAAGCAGGCTTCTGGCCAAGCAGGGAGCTGATGCCCAGAGGACTCCAGGATCATGACCTGAGCCAAAGGCAGACACTTAACAACTGAGCCACCCAGGTGCTCCCTTTGCACATTTTTTAAATTGAATTGTCTGTTTTTTCTCTATTGAGAATGTATGGGTTTCTTCTATATTTTTTTAGGTGACCAACAAATATATAGAATGAAGCTCAATGTCACCAATCAAAAGAGAAATGCAAATCAAAACCATGATGAAATATCATCTCATATCTGTGAGGATGGCTAACAACAAAGGGACAAGAGATAACAACAAATGTTAGTGAGGATGTGGAGAAAAGGGAACCTTTGATTAGTGCACAGCACCTACTGGTACAGCCATTATGGGAAATAGTATTTGGTGCACTGAGCCTATTCTTGGTCAAAATCAAGCATTCAGGATTGTGACAAAGGTTTGCAAAAACCACTTGGCTGGAATAGCTAGCATTGTGTGCAGTTGGATCATGCCATTGTATCTAAGGACACATCAACCAGAAGTGATTATGTCAAAACAAAATTCTCTAAGTGAGAGCCTTGGAGTCAGCACTTTCTAAAGGATAAACAGCTCAGAATGTGCCTGTGTAAGGACTCTGAGTACATCTCTTGAATGCTGAAGCGTGGCTTTGAAATGTTCTGTGGTTTAGTTAAATTATGTGTAGCGAACATATGAAACTTCCATCTCATTTGTCATATCTGGATATAGTTCTTCTTAACAGTGAATTTTTATTTTTTATTTTTATTTTTTTAAATGTTTTATTTATTTGACAGAGAGAGACAGAGTTAAGAGAGGGAATACAGGCAGAGGGAGCGGGAGAGGGAAGAGCAGGCTTCCCACCAAGTAGGGAGCCTGATGTGGGGCTCTATCCCAGGACCCTGGGTTCATGATCTGAGCTGAAGTCAGATGCTTAACGACTGAGCCACACAAGTGCCCCAACAGTGGATTTTTAATAACATATTTCTCTTGACATGTTCTAACAAGTTTGTTTTGTTAAGTTTGTGATCTGCTGTCATAAAAACCACTATTGAATTACATAAAGTCAGCTTTTAAGTTCTTGTTACATATAAGTAATATCCTCAAGGAATATGGCAGGGTTGGGGGCCAAGGGTCTCATTAACATAGGGAAGAATTCTTTTTTTTTTAATCAATGTCTTTTTTTTTTTTTTAAGATTTTATTTATTTATTTGACAGAGAGAGAGAAGGAAGCAGGCTCCCTGCTGATCATGACCCTAGGATCATGACCTGAGCTGAAGGCAGAGGCTTAACACACTGAGCCACCCAGGCACCCAACACAGGGAAAAATTCTTAACCAACTTTATTTTCTCTTTATGTTATATAATAAATATATGCTCTTTATTACCAGCATTTTTAATTGTGTATATACAAATCTCATACCATGTTTAGTTACATCACTTTCTCTTTAACTCAAAGCATTGCTCTACTTCAGTCTTTTTTGAATGGGGTACAGTAAAACTCCAGAAGAATATTCTATTCAAGAAAGTACCTCTAATGCCTTTTACAAAATGAAAGAACTCTAAGGATTTTTTTGAAATAAGACATGCTTATCATATATACAGAGCACTTTTGTTTTGACACTTCTTCTTATATTAGTACACTTTAAAATCTGCTTAAAGCATGTGCTTAATTTCTAGTGGAACTGTACTTGATTATCATGGGTTGCAAGTGGGAAATGAACAGTCTTCAAATTTTTTTAATTTTTTATATATACTTAATTGGTAATTTACTGTAAAACTATACATTTTAAATGTAAAAGTGTTCTTCAATTAGTATATACAAAAAGATCTTTGCGAGGAATCTAGTAAATGAGTGACAAAGATGTTCTACCAGAAATTTAATTTTCTGTAAAAGAAAGTACTTACATCTCAGGCCTGACAAGTCAGTTTATAGGACTTCTCTAATTGAGAAGCAAAAGAGGAACCCAAGATGAACTGTAATCATCTTTAAATTTTTATTTTTTTTAAATTTTTTAAATTTTTTTATTTTTTAAAGATTTTATTTATTTATTTGACAGAGAGAAATACAGCCAGAGAGGGAACACAAGCAAGGGGGGTGAGAGAGGGAGAAGCAGGCCTCCTGCCGAGCAGGGAGCCCAATGTGGGGCTCGATTCCAGGTCTCCGGGATCATGACCTGAGCTGAAGGCAGTCGCTTAACCAACTGAGCCACCCAGGTGCCCCTCATTTTTAAATTTTTAATGAAAATTTGTATATGTCCTACATTTTATGTTACTATGTTATCATATCTGGTTTATGTGATCATTTACTCAAACATTATGATTGGAGTTTATTCTATAATAGTTAAAAGTACCTTGTGTGGGAAAAATAATATATTTTATTCTGTTAATAGTATTATCAGAAGTGGAAAAGTGAATTTCTTTGATTTAACATTTAGTATTTTTGTAAGATTTGAAAAATATTTTTCTCTTTTAAAGATGTAAAATTATTAACTGGCTAATAAAAATTGCCTAATAATCAGATCAAACAAGCAATGTAACATTAAGGGAAGAACTCTTATAAATCTCAACGTCCATATTGATCCCAGCTGATTTCAGGTACAAGTTTATTTGGTCTGGAGGATTTTTCAGTTTTAGTTGTTAGCCTTAGAGTAGTGCTTCTCAAACTTTTAAAGTGCAAATAAATTACCTGGAAAATTTACTGAAATATAGGTTGATTCAGAATACCAGAGATGGGTCCAATATTTTGTATTTCTAACTGCTTCTAGGTAATGCTGATGTGACTGGTCTGTTCTTTGAATTATATGATCCTAAGCAATTTCTTTTCTAAGATTTGAAATGCCATCAGTATTATTTTATAGTTACCTCCAAATTAGAGTGTTACACAGTGCTGCTTACACAAGTCAGTTTATCTAAATAAAGATGATTTTGTCCTCCTGAGTACTCCTCCAGAATAATGCATGTTAAGTAGGCTGCCTATGGCTATGCTCTACCTTTTGTTAATGAGAGAAACTGTTAAGGATAAAGATTAGATAGTATGAGATGAGAACTATAAATCCTTTAGAAATACTTGTTTTATTAGCACAGTAGAAATAATATATACAAGCACCATAGGATCACATGTTAAAATATTCTTTTTATTTTTAAAGAAATACTTAGTTCCAAAATATGTGGTTTATAAACAAGACAGCTCAAATTACACAAGTCAAAAATACTCTGAAAAAAAAAAGCTGTGGTTAGAGGGAAATTTATAATATTAAGTTTATATTTTAGAAAAGATCTAAAATAAATAGTATTAAGTTTCTGCTTTAAGAAACTAGAAAAAGAAGAGAAAATTAAATTCAAAGTAAGAAGAAGAAAAGAAATAATGAGAGCAGCAATCAATGAAAATGTGGAATGCCTGGATGGCCCAGTCAGTTAAACATTCCACTCTTGGTTTCAGTTTAGGTCATGGTCGTAGGGTCATGGAGACAAGGTGAGGCTCCACACTCAGCATAGAGTCTGCTTGACCCTGCTCCTCTCTCAGCTCACTTGCTCTCTCTCTCTCTCTCTCTCTCTCTCTCTCTCAAATAAATAAATATCAATGAAAATGAAAACAGAACATCAATAGACAGTCAACAGAAACAAGTTTGTGTTTTGAAAAGATCATTAAAATTGATAAACAATCAATTTAGCCAAGAAAAAAAAGACAAATTTTTAATATCAGAAATGAAAAAGGGACATCATGGCAGATGCTGTGGACATTAAAAGGGTAATAAATAAATACTATGAGCAAGTCTATGCCCACAAATTAGATAACTTACATGAAATGGACAAGTTTCTTGAAACACAGAGAAAGACATGGGCACTCTAAATGGATAGCTACAAAAACCTTACAGCTAATATCATACTTAGTGAACTTTCTCAGTAAGGTCACTAATCATTTTTTACATACTGCAATTTCTAACTACTACAGAAAGGCAATAAAAAGAAATACAAGGTATTCAGACTGGGAAGGAAGAAGTAAGATTGTCTTTGCTTGCAGAGGACAGAATCACCTGTGTGGAAAATCCAAAAGAATTAACATAATAACTGCTAGAACTAATATGTAATTATAGCTGTGTTTCAGAATATAAGGTTAATGTATAAAAGTCCATTGTTTCCTATATACTAGCAATAAACAAGTGGAATTTGTCATTTTAAACACAATACTATTTATATTAGCACTCCAAAAATTAAATACTTAGCTATATATCTAACAAAATATGTGTAAGATCTATATGAGGAAAATTATAAAAATTTGATGAAAGATATCATAGAAGAAAATAAATGGATATCCCAAATTCATGGATTTGAAGACCCAATATTGTCAGGATGTCAGTTCTTCTCAATCTGGTCTATATGTTCAATGTTCAATACAACTGCATTAAAATGTTGTTTTAAGTTATTTCATGGATGAACTGATTGTAAAGTTTAAATGGAGAGACAAAAGACCCAGAAAAGCCAGCTCAGTATTAAAGAAGAACAAGTATAAAGACTGGCACTACTCAATGACAGGACATCTGTGACCAAGACAGTGTTTTATTGATAAAAGAAAAGATAAATAGATAAATGGAATACAATAGAGTATCCAGAAATAAATCCACATACCTATAGTCAACTAATCTTTGACAAAGAAGCAAAGGCAATGGTGCAGAGCAAAGATAGTCTTTCAACAAATGGTGCTAGAATAACCAGGCAGCCACATGCAAATAAATGAATCTACACTCTAGACTTTATACCCTTCACAAAATTTAACTCAAAATTGATCATGTACTTGAGTGTAAAATACAAACCCATGAAACTCCTGGAAGATTCATAGGAGAAACCCTAGATAATCTTGGATATGGAGATGACTTTTCAGATACAACACCAAAGGCACAATCCATGAAAGAAATATTGATAATCTAGACTTCATTAAAAATTAAAAACTTCTGCCCCATGAAAGACAAATCAAGAGAATGAGAAGACAAGTCACAGACTAGGTGAAAACATTTGGAAGACTTATCTGATAAAGGACTGTTTTCCAAAATAGGTAAAGGACTTTTAAACAATAAGAAAACAAACTACCCAATTAAAAAAGTGGGCCAAAGACTTTAAAAATCTCACCAAAGAATATACACAGATGGAAAAATCAGCATATGAAAAGATACTATCATATGCCTTCAGGGAAATGCAAATTTAAACAATAAGATACCACTACACATCTAATAGAATGGTCAAAATCTGGACATTGAGAACACCAAATGCTGATTAAGATGTGATCCAGGAGGAACTCTCATGCCTTGATGGTGGGAATGCAAAATATTACAGCCACTTTGGAAGACAATTTACATGTTCCTTATAATACTGAATATACTATTATCACATAGTCCAACAACAGCACTCCTATGTTTAACCAAAGAATTGAAAATAGATGTCTACACAAAAGTGTATATATGGATGCTTATAGCAGCTTTATTCAATTGAAAAATTGAATTACAACTTTATTTAATTGTTAAACCTTGTAAGCAACTAAGACATCCTTCAGTAAATGAATGGATAAACTGTTGTTCATCCAGACAATAAATATTCAGCACTAAAAGGAAATGAGCTATCAAGCCATGAAAAGACATGGAGAAATTTTAAATGTGTATTACTAAGTGAAAAAAGATAATCTAGGAAGGCAACATACTATATAATTCCAACTATATGACATTCTGGAAAAGGCAAAATGATGCAGAGAGTAAAAAGGCCAGTAATTGTCAGGGTTTGGAGGAATGAACAGGTGGAGCACAGAAGATTTTAATGGCAGTGAAAATACTCTGTAGGATACCATAATGATGGATACATGTCATATATTTGTTCAAACTCAAAAAATGTACCTTAGTGTACACTATAGACTCATGTGATTATGACTTGACAACATAGGCTCATCATTTGTAAATAATACACAACTGTGATGGTGGATGCTGATAATGAAGATGGCTGTGCCTGTGTGGAGGGTAGAAGGCATAGGAAAACTCTCTGTACCTTTCCCTCGATTTTATTGTGAACCTCAATTTCCTGTTTTGTTTTGTTTTGTTTTTAAGATTTTATTTATTTGACAGAGAGAAACACAGCCATAGAGGGAACACAAGCAAGGGGAGTGAGAGAGGGAGAAGCAGGCTCCCCGCCAAACAAGAAGCCCAATGTAGGACTCGATCCTGGGCCTCCAGAATCATGACCTGAGCCAAAGGCAGTTGCTTAACCAACTGAGCCACCCAGGCGCCCCTCAATCTCCTGTTTTTATAAAAATAAATAAGTCAACTTAAAAAAATACTTGGCTGATCATGGGAAATTTTATAATGGGATTTGAGATATTTATACCTGCCTCATATTTCCCATATATAAAAAAATTCTTCCTTCAAATGATTTTTTTCATTGCAAAATAATTCTCCCATTTCCATAAATGGTACAAACCATTACCCCACTTTCCCAGGTTTGCAACATCAGAGCCACGCATTTTTTCCACATCTTATCTGTCAGACTCTACTCTTGATTCCGTCACACTAGCCCAAATCATTACCATCAGACATCTAAATTACAACCAGAGCCTATGACTGATCTCCTATATCTGGTCTACTTTGTCTTACTTATATCGTGCTCTTTCCTTCATCTTCTTGATTTGGTTGCTTTCATCATTTCTTTCTTAAGTCAAGCATTTCTAATGGTTTTCTAGACAAAAGTCTAGTCTATTTGTTTTTTAGGACCTCCAGAGTTTGATCCTAAAATATATCTTCAGAAGTATCTTCCTCTCCTTCTCTATGTGGACCTTTCTTTCCAACCCAGTGCTTCATCACCCACAGTCTGTGGTAGGCAATTTAATATTCCCAGGTTTTTTTTTCACACATCCCTCCCCTGCCAGAGATGTCCATATCCTAGTCTTTGGAAACTGGCAATATGTTAGGTTATATGACAAAGAGGAATTATGGTTACAGATGGAACTTAACTTACTAATTAGCAGACCTTGAGAGGGAGAGATTATTTTGCATTTTTCAAGTAGGCTCAATGTTGTCATACATGTTCTTGTAAGTGGAAGATGGAGACAAAGGAGAGAAACAACAATATAAGGACAGCCCAATATTGCTGACTTTGAAGAAGCCAAGAAAAGCAGGTAGCCTGTAGAAGTGGGAAAAAGAAAAAAACATATTCTCTTCTGGAGTCTCCAAAAAGGAACGTAACCCTGCTGACACCTTGATTTTAGCCCAACAAGACATATTTTGGACTTCTGACTTCTAGGACTCTAAGATAAATCTGTATTATTTTAAGCCATTAGGTCTGTGATAATTTGTTACAATAACATTAGAAAATAATGCATCTTCTATTGGATTCATCCAATTAATTACATAAATGCATTCTTCCTTTAGCTATATGCTACTTAAATGTTCTGGTATCTTTGCATTATAAACTAGTGACAGCAAGGAGTTCATAACTATATCATTTGAGAATATTCTTATATACATCATATGACCTTGAATATGATAGACTCATAGTTATCTTTACTGATAATTTGATTAAGTTGGGTACTTTTTTTTTAATACCTCTGGAAGATATCTATCATAGAGACCAATTCTCAAAGAGAGAAAAATATGGTGGCAGTTCTACTACATAGCATTAATGTGTCAATTTTGCATGGTCAAGGAAATTTGCCATCTTATTTGGTCAATATGAGCAGCATCTCTAAGGGGTGAATACATCAATTTACTAAATTAGGAAATTGAGCCCTACTAAGACAAATAGATTTGTGTGTAATTAAATTATATAGAAAAAGAACTAGAATTTGTAGTTATCATGTTTGTATGATTCCAAGTATCCTGATTTCCCAAACTCTTACTTATAAGATTAAATAAGCCAATTAAGTACTGGGCCTAGCTGTATGGATTTAATTCAAATGTAGATTCCTATGATTTTTTTTAAATTCCTATGATTCTTAAGAGACCCTTAGAAAACTGTTGGATATCACATTTGATGATGCTATTTAGAGAATATGTAAAGTATGGGAACCTCTAAATCAACATTTCAGGGAGAAAAGGAAGAAAAGTAATTGAGAAGCAAAAAAAATCTGTTGATTTTACTTAAAATAAAGAGCTATATGATTGCAGATTACAGTGGCCATTAGTCACATGTAAATACTAAAAAGTGGATTTTTTAAATTGATCTTAAAATTATTTTTCCTTATTTAAAAGGGAGTTATATTCTTTCAGAAGCATAATTAAGTTATACTTATTCATAACAAGCACATTTATTCTTCCTAAAATCCCAGTATTTCAATCTAAATCATCTCTGTTTTATAAGACCAGAGTACAGATGTAATCTCTACAAGGTGCAAGAGATGAATGTGCTCCCAGAATCTCCAGGAAAGCCATTACAAACACTCATGCCAACATGCCATTGTTACAGCAGAATCTGAAGTACAGCTGTGCTTGACTATTTAATACTTCCAAGTTGGCACTAATGAAGAGTTTCAAGAATCGCTGGGATAGGACATATAACATGCATTCATATTATACATTAATCTTCTGCCTTTTCCTCAGGTGGAATACAGAAAAATAGTTTAGCAGTTGCTGAAATTGAAAGATAACTTGTTTTTCCTATGGAGCTACAAAAATAAAAGGTGATAGGATATACAATTGTTATATGACACATGTTTAAAGAGAATAGTTTTGTGTATTTTGGCAAAAAAATATTTTGGTGGGGTTCAATATAAAATACCAATCATTATGGAACATGTGTTTATAATTTTAATTCTGTTCTATAATAGTAGAGAAATATTGTCCTTCAGTATGCACCTGAAACAAATATTCTTAGAGGCTATCTAGTTTTCTTTCTGTATAGTCTTGGTTTTGACATCTGAGATGAATTCTGGGCTCAGCGATTTCCTATGCAAAAATTAAGGCCAGGCACCAAAACTAGCCATCTATCAACTACTTATTTATTTAAAAGAAAATATGTGGGGCGCCTGGGTGGCTCAGTTGGTTAAGCGACTGCTTTCGGCTCAGGTCATGATCCTGGAGACCCAGGATCGAGCCCCACATCGGGCTTCCTGCTTTGGCTGGGAGCCTGCTTCTCCCTCTCTCAGTCCCTCTGCTTGTATTCCCTCCCTTGCTGTATTTCTCTCTGTCAAATAAATAAATAAAATATTTAAAAAAATAAATAAATAAATAAATAAATAAATAAAAGAAAATATGTGAAATTTCTCTACTGGGAGTTATATTTTAAAATCAATCTGTTAGAAACAGGAGAATGGCAAATAGTAGGATTTTTTTTTAATAAAGAGCATGTAGCATACTAACATTTTATCTTTATATTCCCATTTTAACAATCATGTGTACTAATTTAAGGTGAATCTTAAAAAGTTTTAAGCATAGTCAAGGTGATGACAAAATCAGTATTATAAATCTAGAGTTGAAAAATCAGAGAGTTTGAAAAAATTTTCCCAGGTTTCAACTATAAGGAAAGTTTAGGTGTTTTATAAGGAAGATATTCCAAAAGCTCCCTAACACTGAAGGATCAAAAGGGAATGAATGTAACTCTCAGTGAATTATAAGACACAGCTGAAGACTGATCATTAAAGCCAATGGAAATCAGAAACAAGTAAGAGGATTAGAAAATCAAAAAATACTTCCATAAATTCTGAATACAGATGTCACTTGGAAATTAAGAACACTGTGTCTAGATTATGTACTACTTTGTACAGAAAAAAAAAACGGACTTGGAAAATGGGTTCCTAAAAGTGAATCACCTATTTCCACCAGATAGAGTAGTCTGTTTTTTCTAGATCTTTTACAACTAAAAATCCTCTGACATAACAAACATAGCAAGACACTGAAAATTGTAAAAGCACAGAACTTGAGAAATGGTAAGGGTATGTGTTCTTTGAATTTTCTTTACTTTTAATTTTTTAATTATTATTAATTTTTATTTTTTCCATAACCCAGCCATCTTATTCCTCCCCCCATCCCCAGCAACCCTCAGTTTTGTTTCCTGAGATTAAGAGTATCTTATGATTTGTCTCCCTCCCAGATCCCATCGTGTTTTATTTTTTCCTTCCTGCCATGAACCACCACCCTGCCTTCCAAATTCCTCATATCAGAGAGAGAATATGATAATTGTCTTTCTCTGGTTGACTTATTTCACTCAGCATGATACCCTGCACTTTCATCCATGTTGCTGTGAATGGCAGGATTTCATTCTTTTTGATGGCTGTAGACATACACATACACACACACAAACACACATAGATACATACCAGTTCTTCTTTATCCATTCATCTGTTGATGGATATTAAGATTCTTTCCATTGTTTGGCTATTGTGCACATTGCTGCCATAAACATTCATGTGCATCTGCCCTTTTGGATCGCTGCATTTGTATCTTTAGGGTAAATACCCAGGAGTGTGATTGCTGGGTCATAGGGTAGCTCTATTTTCAACTTCTTGAGGAATCTCCATATTGTTTTCCAGAGTGGCTGCATCAGCTTACACCAACAATGTAGGAGGGGTCCCCTTTCTCTGTATCCTCACCAAAATCTGCCATTTCTTGATTTGTTAATTTTAGCCATTCTGATTGGTGTGAAGTGGTATCTCACTGTGGTTTTGATTTGAATTTCCCTGATGCTGAGGGATGTTGAGAACTTTTTCATATGTCTGTTGCCCATTTGGGTGTCTTCTTTGGAGAATTGTGTGCTCATGTCTTCTGTCCATTTCTTGATTAGATTATTTGTTCTTTGGGTGTTGAGTTTGATAAGTTCTTTATAGATTTTGGATACTAGCCCCTTATATGATATGTCATTTGTAAATATCTTCTCCCATTCTGTCAGTTGTCTTGGGTTTTTTTTTGACTGTTTCTTTTGCTGTGCAAAAGTTTTGATCTTGGTGAAGTCTCAATAGTTCATTTTTTTCCCTTGCTTCCCTTACCTTTGGGGATATTTCTAAGAAGAAGTTTTTGCGGCTGAGGTCCAAGAGGTTGCTGTCTGTGGTCTCCTCAAGGATTTTGATGGATTCGTGTCTCACATTGAAGTCTTTCATCCATTTTGAGTCTATTTTTGTAGGTTGTGTAAGGAAACGGTCCAGTTTCATTCTTCTGCATGTGGCTGTCCAATTTTCCCAACACCATTTGTTGAAAAGACTGTCTTTTTTCCACTGGACAGTTGTTCCTGCTCTGTTGAAATGAGTTGACCATGGAGTTGAGAGTCCATTTCTGGGCTCTCTAGTTTGTTCCATTGATCTATGTGTCTTTTGTGCCAGTACCAAGCTGTCTTAGTGATTTCAGCTTTGTAATAGAGCTTGAAGTCTGCAATTGTGATGATGCCAACTTTGGTTTTTGTTTTCAACATTTCTCTGGCTATGTGGGGTCTTTTCTGGTTCCATATAAATTTTAGGATTATTTGTTCCATGTCTTTGAAAAAAATAATGGCATTATGATAGGGATTGCATTAAATGTGTAGGTTGTTTTAGGTAGCACATACATTTTCATAATATTTTGTTCTTCCAATGCGTGAGCATGGAACATTTTTTCCATTTCTTTGTGTCTTCCTCAATTTATTTTATGAGTACTTTACAGTTTTCTGAGTACATGTTCTTTGCCTCTTTGGTTAGGTTTATTCCTAGGTATCTAATGGTTGTGGGTGTAATTGTAAATGGGATTGACTCATTAATTTCCCTCTCTTCTGTCTTGCTGTTGGTGTATAGAAATGCAACTGATTTCTGTATGTTGATTTTATATCCTGACACTTTACTGAATTCCTGTATGAGTTCTAAGAGTTTTGGAGTGGAGTCTTTTGGGTTTTCCACATAAAATATCATATCATCTACAAAGAGTGAGAGTTTGATTTCTTTGCTGATTTGGATGCCTTTTATTTATTTTGTTGTTGTTGTTGTTGTTGTTGTTGTTGTTGTTGTTGTTTGATTGCTGAGGCTAGGACTTCTTATACTGTACTGCATAGCAGTGGTGATAGTGGAGAGTCCTGCCATGTTCCTGGCCTTAGGGGAAAAGCTCTCAGTTTTTCGCCATTGAGAATGATATTTGCTGTGGGTTTTTCATAAATAGCTTTGATAATGTTGAGGTATGTACCCTCTATCCCCACACTTATAATTGTTTGTGTTTCTTTGGTGTTGGTTGTGATCATTCCTCTTTCAGTCATGATTTTATTAACTTGGGTCTTTTCTCTTTTCTTTTTGATAAGTCTGGCCAGGACTTTATCAATCTTGTTAATTCTTTCAAAGAACAAGCTCCTATGTTTGTTGATTTGTTCTACTGTTCTTTTGGGATTTTATTTCATTGATTTCTGCTCTGATCTTTTTTTTTTTTTTTCTGCTGGATTTGGGCTTTCTTTGCTGTTCTTTCTTTAGCTCCTTTAGGTATAGGGTTAGGTTGTGTACTTGAGACCTTTCTTGTTTCTTGAGAAAGGCTTGTATTGCCATATACTTTCCTCTTAGGACCACCTTTGCTGTGGCCCAAAGATTTTGAACAGTTGTGTTTTAATTTTCATTTGTTTCCATGATTTTTATCTAATTCTTCTTTACTTTCCTGGTTGATCCATCATTCCTTAGAAGGATTCTCTTTAGCCTCCATGTATTTGTGTTATTTCCAACTTTCCTCTTGTGGTTAACTTCTAGTTTCAAAGTACTGTGGTCTGAAAATATGCAGGAAATGATCCCAATCTTTTAGTACTGGTTGAGACCTGATTTGTGACCCAGGATGTGATCTATTCTGGAGAATGTTTCATGTGCACTAGAGAAGAATATGTATTCTGTGCTTTGAGATGGAATGTTCTGAATATATCTGTGATGTCCATTTGGTCCAGTGTATCATTTAAAGCCTTTATTTCATGTTGATTTTTTGCTTAGATGATCTGTCCATTTCAGTGATGGGGGTGTTAAAATTCCCTACTATTATTGTATTATTGTCAATGTGTTTCTTTGATTTAGTTGTTCATTGGTTTATGTACTTGGCTGCTCCCATGTTAGGAGCATTAATATTTACAATTGTTAGATCTTATTGTTGGATAGACCCTTTAAGTATGATATAGTATCATTCCTCATCTCTTATTATAGTCTTTGGCTTAAAATCTAATTTGTCTTATATAAGGAATGCCACCCAGCTTTCTTCTGATGTCCATTAACATGATAAATTGTTTTCCACCTCTTCACTTTAAATCTGGGGGTCTCTTTGGGTCTAAAATTAGTTTCTTGCAGACAGCATATGGATGGGTCTAATATTTTTTTTTTAACCATTCTGATACCTGTGTCTTTTGATTGGGGCATTTAGCGCATTTACATTCAGGGTAACTATTGAAATATATGAATTTGGTGCCATTGTAATGCCTATAAGGTGACTGTTACTGTAAATTATCTCTGTTCCTTTCTGGTCTGTTACTTTTAGGCTGTCTCTTTGCTTACAGGACCCCTTTCAATATTTCCTGTAGGGCTGGTTTAGCGTTTGCAAATTCTTTTATTTTTTGTTTGTTCTGAAAGATTTTTATTTCTCCTATTTTTAATGACAAACTAGCTGGATATAGTATTCTTGTGTGCATATTTTTTCTCAGTTAGTGCTCTGAATATATCATAGCAGTCCTTTCTGGCCTTCCAGGTCTCTGTGGATAGGTCTGCTGCCAATCTAATAATTCTGCCATTGTATGTTACAGACCTCTTCTCCTGAACTGCTTTTAGGATTTTCTCTTTGTCACTATGACTTGTAAATTGTAAATTTTTATATTAGATGACAGGGTGCGGACCTATTTTTATTGACTTTGAGGAGGTTCTCTGTGTGTCCTAGATTTTGATATGTGTTCCTTTCACCAAATAAGGGAAATTCTCTGGTATAATTTGCTCCAATATACCTTCTGTCCCTCTCTTTCTTTCTTCTTCTTCTGGGATCCCGATTATTCTGACAGTGTTTTGTCTTATGGTGTCAGTTATCTCTCAAATTCCCCCCTTGTGGTCCAGTAGCTGTTTGTCTTTATTTTTCTCAGCTTATTTATCATCCATCCTTTGATCTTCTAGATCACTAATTCTCTATTCTGCCTCGTTTATCCTAGCCATAAGAGCCTCCATTTTTGGATTGTACCTCATTAATAGTTTTTTTTTATTTCAACTTGGTTAGAGTTTCGTTCTTTTATTTCTCCAGAAAGGAATTTTATTTCTCTAGGGAGTGATTCTCTAATGTCTTCCATGCTTTTGTTGAGCCCAGCTAGCACCTTGATAATCGTCATTCTGACCTATTACTAATGTCCATACTGATTAGGTCCCTAGCTGTTGGTACTGCCTCTTCTTTAATTTGAGGTGAGTTTTTCTGCCTTGTCATTTTCTCCAGCTAAGAATAGATAAATGAGAGAACAAAAGACTTAAAAGGTAGTGATGCCCCCAGAAAAATATATACTAGCCAAATCAGAAGAGACCCAAAACTAGGAGGAGAAGAAAGGGAAAAATATATATAATATTATATTATATATATATATTTCTCCTTCTATTTTCAATGAAAGGAGGAGGAGAAGAAAGAAATATATATATTTATTTCTCCTTCTATTTTAATGACAGACTAGCTGGATATAGTATTCTTGTGTGCATATTTTTCCCATTTAGTGCTCTGAATATATCATGGCTGTCATTTCTGGCCTTCCAGGTCTCTGTGGATAAATTAAAAAATTTTAACTTTGAAATACTAAAGAATCATGAGGGTAAAGCCATGACTTCTTCTGCGTGGTGCATTCCCCTGATGTTCTGTGGTTCTCATTGATCAGCAATAGAACAGCAACAGAATATATACCATATATATATAATACAGAATATATATCTAAATATCTATATATCTATATCTATATCTGAGTAGACTGGTGAATAGAACAGAGCTACACAGTTGATTTGGGGCATATTTTGGTCTGTTAAAAGAAACTGTCTCCCAAATTTTTAAAGTAAGAAAAACTTATATATGTACAAAAATAAGGGTATACATGATGAAGGGATGGAATATGACTATAAAGGTGAAAATTAAAAAAGATTCTAAAAAAAGAATTGAGAAGATAAGTTGGCTGAAAAAAGAACAAAAATTAAAAAATAAAGAGTGGGATTAGACAGGACACTAGAATGCACCCATGCATTAGATTTAGGGTATATTTTTATTCACTAGTAGAAACTGTATTCCAAGATTTTAAAGAAAGAAAAACCTGTATAGATACAAAAAATAACCCTAAATACAAGGAAGGGATAGAATATGACTAAAACAACGAAATTTTTAAAAGATTTAAAAAAGGTATTGGTGAGATAAAATAGTTGAAAAAATGTTAAAATAAGAAAGTGAAAAAAATTTTAAAAATAGAATAAGAAAAAAATAAAATTAAAAAAAATTAACTTTGAAAGAGTAAAGAATCATGAGAGTAAAGCCATGACTTCTGCGTGGTGCATCCCCCTGATGTTCTGCAGTTCTCATTGATTAGCAAACTTGGTCTCTCCTGGCTGTTCTCTCTGATCTTCTGGGGAAGGGACCTGTTGTATTGATTCTCAAATGTCTGTGCCTAAGGTAGAACTGCCCTGCCCTTGCCAGGGGCTAGGCTAAGTAATCTAGTCAGGTTCACTTTTGGTAGCTTTTGTTTCCTGAATGCTTTTTGTACAGCTTTGTACAGAATTTTGTACAGAATGATGATGGTGTCCTCCTAGTCTCCAGCCTGAGGAGTTGAGAGCTGGGTGCCCCACTTCTCAGTGCGCCCTCAGAGAACAGCAGTCAATCATGCCTATGACCCTGGTCTCTGGCAGCACTCTCTGCTCACCCAGCCTGTGACCAGCTGTTTCTATCTCTGGCGCTTGACCCCATTTGGAGTCTCCAAACCTGGCAGATTCCTGCAGTGCATTCCTGCACCACTCCTCCTGGTGGAGGTAGGAGGGGGGGTCTTCCTGGATTTGCCAACTTATAGGGTCCATCCTGTTTGCAGAGCAGTGGCCTGATTGAGCCTTGGATCATGATTTAAGGTAACCCTGAGATCAGAGCCCACACCTCAGCTCTGTTTCTGCAGCTGGCCATCCTGCTCCAATACCTGGGAGCTCTGCCATGTTCAGGCACCCCGGGTCCTTCTGTGACCCTGCAGGTCCTGCGACCACACTGTCCCAGCAAGGGTTCCACCCCGTACTTACCCTCTGGGGTGACATCCTCAGTGGAGCAGACTTCTAAAGCTTCCAATTTTGTGCTCCACTGCTCTACTGCTGGCTGGGAGCTGGCCCCTCCCCCCATGGTCTGTCTTCCCAAACGGTGGCTTCTGATTCACTTCTATGCATGTCCTACCTTCCAGAAAGTGGTCACTTTTCTGTTCCTAGAATTGCTGCTCTTCTTCTCATTGATCTCCTGTTGAGTATGTAGGTATTCCAAGTGATTTGATAACCATTTAGCTGAACTGGGACCTGATGATATCTAGGTCTTCTACTTCTCCACCATCTTGCTCCTACCTCTCTGTTTTCTTACTGCTTACCATATATTTGGAACAGCGCACTAGAAGCCTACAACCTGAAACTGCCAATAGGTGCAGACAGATAAATTATGTCAAGGAAGAGTCTGTCCTCCTTAGTGAAAAGAACAGGAAAAGAATTGCCTGAACAGAAAATCTTTTTGTCTTACCTGCCCTACTTCAACTATACACAAACAGAAAAATGTGCACACATATAAATAGGCAAATAGTGTGGGAATTTTCAGTTCTTTGGCATAAACATCCAAGGAGGGTTATTACAAATTTACTAGACCATTTTGTATGGAGTGGGGCATACGGCAGGAAGTAGATGGATGTGGCTAAAAAAGGGCATCACCAGGGATCCTTGTAGCAATGTATGTGTTCTGTATCCTGAATGCGTCACTGTACTGGTCGTTCTATTGTACTGCAGTTTTAAAAGATGTTATTATTGGAAGAAACTGGGTAAGAAGCATGTGAGATTTCTTTGCAATTTTTTTACAACTGTATGTGAATCCATAATTATCTCAAAATAAAGCTTAATTTAAAAAATGAGCTGCCCTTTCTTCAGAAAGATAACAGGTAAAGTTAGCTTTTTGGCATAAATTCTTTCATCTCCATTCACCTAAAAATGTCATATGTATAAAGCTTATTGTTTTTACTTCACAAATATTACCTCATTTGATTAAAAAACAAACAAAATACCAGCAGAACAAAACTATGAATCTAGGAGCTGGTTCTTTGAAAAGATAAGCAAAACTGGTAAACCTATAGCCAGAATCACCTGAAAAAAAAAAAAAAGAGAGAGAGAGAGAGAGAGAGAGAGACAGAGAAGTCTTAAATAAATAAAATCAGAAATAAAGTAGGAGAGAGGTGCCAGAGTGGCTCAGTCACTTAAGCATCTGCCTTTGGCTCAGGTCATGATCCTAGGGTCCTGGGATCTAGGCCTGCATGGGGCTCCCTGCTAAGTGGGAGCCTGCTTCTCCTTTTCCCTTTGTGTGCTTTCTCTCTTGCTCTCTCTCTCTCTCAAACTAGTAAAATAAAATATTTTGAAAAACTGTTGAAGGAGAAGAAAAAACAGATACCACAGAAATACAAAGGATTTATAAATAATATTATAAAAACTGTACACCAACAAATTGGACAACCTAGAAGAAATGGATAAATTCCTACAAAGAAAGAGAAACTTGCAAATAGGTATGGCCATCAGGCTCAGCAACAAAGAGATGTTTGGGAGATACTATGGTGTTCCAAACAAATGGTGAATATGTGCTGGAACAGATAATTATATTTTTTTTTTTTTAGATTTTATTTATTTGACAGAGAGAAACAGCCAGAGAGGGAACACAAGCAGGGGGAGTGGGAGAGAGAGAAACAGGCTTCCCATTGAGTGGGGAACCTTATGTGGGGCTCAATCCCTGGTACCCTGGGATCATGACCCCAGCTGAAGGCAGATGCTTAAGGACTGAGCCACCCAGGTGCCCTGATTAAAGAGGTTGTGAAAAATACCTGATGGAGAGAACAAAGTACAAACTTAAGTAATCAAATATTTGAAGACATGAAGCATTAAAGTGAGTCAGTAGCAAAATAATAGTAATTTAAAAGACATAATAGATTTATAGCTAACCTTTTTTTAATCCTTAAACTATCCAAATTATTTTAAGTTTATAAGTAGGATTTACATAAATTTTAATGTTCCCTAGACAAATCAATCTCTTCTTTAAACCATTTAACATATTCAGCATCATGGACCTATGTTTTTCTGTAATCCACACTTGAAATAAATTGCTTTCAGACAACATTGCCGCCTATTAAAGCAGTATTCTATGTTGAATGCAATTTACCCAGTATTATCTAATCTCAACACAAAAGTCTGACTGCATTGAACTGAAAGGGCAACCCCACTTCACATATATATGACAATGCATAAAGGTATTTTCCTTTTTTTTTTTAACAGCATAATGAGATATTCCCACATTTTGTTATTCAGCTATGATGGGTAGACCGCTGTAAAATGCCTAATGATACAATGCTGTTCTGATATCAATGCTGAACCTTATAAGAAGAGCCCTAATGTGACAAAGATTCTTTTTCTGCATTTTCATCTGGATTTCTTTTCTCAGATTATTTTGTGATCTGGGTATTGTGTTCTTGTCCTCTGTCATCCCTGGCCACTGACAGTTTACATGGAACAGTGTACTACTGTATATTGGGTTCTTAATCTGTGCTTTGCTCATGTTCTTTATTTAAAGTTCATTTTAAGTATATATATTTTTATTTTTTTTTATTTTTTTTTTTAAAGATTTTATTTATTTGACAGAGAGAAACATAGCCAGAGAGGGAACACAAGCAGGGGGAGTGAGAGAGGGAGAAGCAGGCTTCCCACCTAGCAGGGAGCCCGATGTGGGACTCGATCCCGGGTCTCCGGGATCATGACCTGAGCCGAAGGCAGTTGCTTAACCAACTGAGCCACCCAGGCGCCCCTATATATATTTTTAAAATCACTTTTATTGGTTACAAGAGTTGCTTCCTCTAGTATATACTATAGGGTGTCTACTGCTATTTACTAGCTATTTCTGAAGAAAAATGTGTGTGTGTATGTATTTGTGTGTGTGTTTAACCAGGTGTCTTACTCTCTTGAGCTGCTGTGTTATTGTGTTGAAGGTAGAAAAGAAGTAACTTTTTATTTATTATCTTAAACAATGGTTACAATAAATTCCCAAGTGTTTCCTTTATAAAAATAAAGAATTGCTACTGGACAAAACTGTTCTGATATGGTCTATGTTAAACTGTCATACATTCTCACAAAGAACCTTGTGATTTAATTATTTCGTGCCCTCTGTTGTCCAACAACCTTAATAGGTGTTACCAATTACCTGAATGACAGCAGCCCAAACTATAGGTATGGTGATTGGAAATATTGATTTCTTCTAAATTTTAACCACCTCTAACTGATGGTAGTGCTACAATATGAAATGTGAAGGGAGACGTCGGTACCTGGAAGGAGAAAGAGAAGAAGGAGAATGGGGAGATGAAGGGAGAAAGGGAAGAAGGAGGAGGGAAGTAGACTGTATTATGAGATTTTAAATAACACAAAATTCTAGAGAGATGGAAATAGAGGGCACAAATGATAAATGAAATATATGTATGATATGGAAGGGGTAGTGGTAGAAAAAAAATGGATAAGGGAAGGGAAATTTTTCTTTAGCTTGTGGGGATAAATATGTATAATAGAAAGACTTTTCGGTGAATGCTGAGAGCATTTTTATTTAGTAAGAATCCTTCCTTAATATCTTGGGTTTTCCTAGGTGAACCAAACTTGGATATGTTTTAAGTGAATAAGTTAAATTTTTAGGATACATTTCTGGGTTTTCAATCATCTTGAGAGAAAGCAACAGTCCATGAAGAATGTGTCTTTATTACCCACAGTTAATATAATAAGGTTCCAAATATTTTCACATTGCTTATATAAGAGTGTCTTCCTATGGAATCAGTCTTTCATATAAACTTGGGTTGGCTGTGAGGAAACTACATGTATGTATGTATGTGTGTGTATGTTTATGTGTGTATATATACACATGTAAAAAAGACTTTCTGACTTTTTTTTTACAATTGTTTTTTGTTGTTGGTTTTGCAACAATTTAGCTGTAATAATACTCCCTTTTTTAAAAAGACTTTACTTATTTATTTGACAGAGACAGAGACCACAAGTAGGCAGAGAGGCAGGCAGAGAGAAAGGAGGAAGTAGGCTCCCTGCTGACCAGAGAGCCCCAAAGTGGGCCTCAATCCCAAGACCCTGAGATCATGACCTGAGCCAAAGGCAGAGGCTTTAACCCACGGAGCCACCCAGGTGCCCAATACTCCTTTTAATATAAAAGGCATTGATAACACCACCACCACCCCCAAATGAAGTGTTTTGGTTGTAAATGGGTAAGTGTATAAACTATTAACTTAAAAGGTTTTAGATCTCTTTTATTAAGCAATTATTTTCTATGATTACATCTGAATATAAGCACAGGCAGTGATAACATTCTGAAAGTTATTTGAAACCCCAGAGTTAAAATCCCCAGAATTGTCTTTTGAGAATGTTAAATTCTACTTAAGCACTTAAAAAAAATATGGAACTATGAATGTAGGGAAGACTCAAGGAACTTTTGACATTTGTAACAAGTCCAAACCAGGATTTCTATACTTTGTGGCATTTCAACTTATCTAAGCTCCAATCAGAACAAGACCCAGTGCTTCTTGCCCAAAGGCAGCTAATCTTTTTGACATGCCCCGTTTGCATTTACCTATGCCCCATTTGCATTTACCTATTATCACCTTTCTCTCTGGAAAATTTATAATTATTGTTGATAACTTCTCCTCCCTTCACTCTGAAAATCAGTCCATGGCCAACTTTGGCACTTTCTCTGTCACATCTCTCCCCTCTAGTCTGTATGTTGGTTTTTAGTGCTAGTACCTAGAGGAGAAGCTTATTATGTCTTGCCTGGTTCTGGTCCACTTAACTTATCCTACTGACAATAGCCACATTAAATTTCTTACATTCATCTCATGTTTTACCTCTTCCCAATCCAAAAAGTTTAAAGATCTTCTTTCCTTAAGTGCCCATAATATATTCCCAACCTTCCTTTCTACCCCATTTTTACTACGGTATTGCTAGTTTTCTATAGCTCAAACCATTTAAGTGACTGATTTTCAAAATATAGTCAGAATTTTTATCTTTATTCCTGCTTCTCTTATACCTAAATTTCATTTCTCCTTTTAAGTATCTCTCCTTCCCAACAATAAACCACAAAACATTTTCCAACTTAAGGGTGACCTAAAAGTTTGCATAATCTAGAAAGTCTTTTCAAATACCATTCATACTCAAGATCAGCTATTTACAGACCTGTGTAAGTTTTGCCCCATGTAATTATAGTCATTTTTGGGCAGTTATCTTATTCCTTATTATATTATACTTTATTTTGAATTTGCTTATACGCAGGCTTTCTGTCCCTCTCCCAAGAAGGAAGCAAATTTCTCATAACAATCTGTTGATATTATGCAATCATTTTACATCTAATAAGATGTAAATAAATTTTTGTTTATGCAGTAGAGGTACTTCTACCAATTTATAGTTTTCCTTGATGGAAACATAAGGCAATGTATGTCCCATAATCTTTTTCACCATAGATTAAGTATCAGTTTCAACACTTTTATTCAGAGAAAAAGATAAATCACTTATACTCAGAACCTATTATTTCCCATTGAGTTAATCTGGTTTACACAGAAGTTCTATCAGTTCTGCAATATGGCAAACTCTATACTTGTAAAATTGCTTTAAAATAACTTTAAAAGAAAAATCAATGAAAATAATATGGTGTTTTCACAAAAGAGAAATGATGGTAATCACTCATGATTTTCTAAGGGGAAACAACATTTAGGAATCTCGTTTTCTCCTGATAGTTATGGTAGAAATGAGCTGAATGCAAGTAATGAAATTCTGATTAGACATGACTGCTCTGAAATACTGCAACAGTGTTATTTATTTATTTTTTGGGGGGGTAAAATTCACCTATTATCTTAACGTTTATTGTTTAGTGCAATACTTTTAACACATTGTTTAATGCAATACTTTTAACACATTGAAGAAATTAAGAAACTGGGACTTGGTTGTAAATGATCAGCAGAAAATAAAGTTATAAGGGGGGGAAGTGAAATATTCATTATTCAGAAATAATCAGTTGAGGGGCATTTGGGTGGCTCAGTTTGTTAAGCGACTGCCTTCGGCTCAGGTCATTGTCCTGGAGACCTACATCGGGCTCCCGGCTTGACAGGAAGCCTGCTTCTCCCTCTCTCACACCCCTGCTTGTGTTCCCTCTCTAGCTGTGTTTCTGTCTGTCAAATAAATAAACAAAATCTTTAAAAAAAAGAAGAAATATGGGGTGCCCGGGTGGCTCAGTTGGTTAAGTGACTGCCTTCAGCTGAGGTCATGATCCCGGAGACCAGGGATCGAGCCCCCACATCGGGCTCCCTGCTTCTCCCTCTCTCACTCCCCCTGCTTGTGTTCCCTCTTGGCTGTGTTTCTCTCTGTCAAATAAATAAAATCTTTAAAAAAAAAAAAAAAGAAAGAATCAGTTGAACCTAATGACAATTTTTAGAATTAAAAAGTCTGGACAGGTGGATGGTTATAGCATCAACATACAGGTATTAATGATATTTCTATGTAGCAGCCACAGCTTATTGAAAAATGCACTTGAAAGATATCCCACTTTCAAAAGCCATAGTTATTTTACAGTACTGAGAAATAAATCTAACAAAATATGTTAAAGAAAAGTGATCCCAACATTATTTTTAAAAATCTTAAAATACAAAAATGACCTAATAAAGGTAGTCTGTGATCTTGTATGAAAGCTATAAATATCCTAAAGTCAATTCTCAAAAATCAAGTCCCTAAAAGTGTTTATTGTGGAAAATAAATGAGTTTATTGCTCCACATTCTTGTCAGCACTTGATATTTTAAGGTTTTGGACTTTGGCCAGTCTAATAAGTATATAGTGGTATCTTATTTCCTGTTGACATAAGATGTTCAACATCTTTTTATATACTTATATGTAACCTATATATTTTCTTTGGAGAGGCTTCTGCTAAAGTATTTGGCCCATACTTAGTCCAGTTGTTTATTTTTTTATTGTTGGGTTTTGAGTTCTTTGTATATTTTAGGTAGCAATCCTTTGTCAAATATAACTTTAGTAAATATTTTTCATCCAGTCTGTGGCTTGTCTTCTCCTTCTCTTGACATTACCCTTCACAGACCAGAGGTTTTTAAATTTTAATGAAGTCTAACATCAATTATTTTCTTCATAGATTGTGTCTGTCTAAAAAGTCATTGTCATACCCAGAGTTATCTGGAGTTTCTCCTGTGTTCTAGAAATTTTACAGTTTTGTTCTTTCCATTTAGATTTATGGTACATTTTGAGTTGATTTTTGTGAAGAGTGTAAGGCCTAAGATTAATCTTTGTGCATGTGTCGAGCTGTTATGGTACTATCTGTTGAAAAGACTTTTTTTGTTCCATTATATTACCTTTGTTTCTTTGACAAAGATCAGTTGGCTGTATTTATGTGGGTTTCTTTCTGGACTCTGTTCTGTTCTGTGGATCTATTTGTCTGTTCTTTCACCAATAGCACTGTCTTAATCATGGTGGCTTTATAGTAAGCCTTAAAGTCAGATAGTGTTATCCTCCATCAACATTGTGTTGGCTTTTGTCTCTCCTGTGTTATCAACACTTTAGGGCTTTTGTCTTTTCATATAAACTCTAGAACCAGAGTGTGAATATCCATGAAATAACTTCCTGGGATTTTGATTGGGATTTTGTTGAATCTATAGATCAAGTTGGAAAGACTTCATATACTGACAAGACTGAGTCTTCCTATCTGTAGAAATGGAATATTTCTCCAATAATTTCCTTTTTCTTTGTTTTCTTTCATCAGAGTTTTGTAGTTTTCCTCATATAGATCATATATATATTTCCTTAGGCTTTGGCTAAGTACTTCATTTTGGGGGACTGTAAGCTTTCTGAAGAACAGTTATTTTTATAAATTTTAGTGAAAGTAAAGATTCAGAAATCTACACAGAAAAAAACCCCTCCTTTTGTGTACATATTTGAGAAAAATTTAATATGTGTATGCACATATACAAACTTGTTCATAGTCTCAGTATAACATTGTACATAGGTATAAATATTAAAAGTGCTCATTAGTAGAAAAATGAATAAATCAACTGTGAGACAGTCATGAGATGGATTCCTATAAGGCAATTTTAATGGAACAAATGTACATATATCAACATGGATAAATTTCATTAATAATATATTGACTGAAAAAAAGCAGGTAGCAAATGATAAAAGCAGTAAACATTATACAAACTTATAAAGCAATGTTATATATTATTTAACATATATATTAGAAATTTATGAATATGGATTTGGAAGATTCAACTGTCTTTGTGGGAGGATGGAAGGGAAAAGATGTACTGAGTAGAAAGATGTTTCTGCCTTATGTAGCTTTAGAAACAAAAGAATTGAAGGAAATATGGCAACCTGTTGACATATATGACATATATGCATCAGTTTCTCATGCATTCTCTTATTTACTTTTCCACTCATTCATTGTGTCTACCTACACCATTCATTATTTCTTTCTTTTACTTGAGTTTTGGGTTTTTTTAGCAAATTTATTGTCAATTTCTGCCATAGCTACCATGATAAAGTACCATGGTAAGTACCATGATATGTTTAAGCATCATATTTCCTGTATCTACTACATTGGTACCTTGTCATATGTTTAAGCATCATATTTCCTGTATCTACTACATTGCCTCACTCAGAGCACAAGTTCAATGAATAATAAAATTAACATATGAATTTATACCAACTCTACCATTTATAAACAGTTGCAACTCGAGGCAAGTTATTTAACACTTATGAGGCTCAGTTTTCAAGTCTATAAACTAGTGGCAATAGTAATATCTTCCTTATAGGATTTTCAGGTTTTAAAAATAAAATGTCAATTAAGACAGCTTTTATTACATTAGCATATAGAATGTGCTCAATAAAATGGTAAAGTTTTTTTATTATTATTATTAGTGACAGGTAAGAACAACATTCCACTTTCTGACCACTTTGACATTACTATTTGAAAATGGAGGTGCGGTGCCTGGGTGGCTCAGTGTGTTAAGCCTCTGCCTTCAGCTCAGGTACCTTTTACCACACATTCACATTTATGCAAAAGCATTCCAATGAAAAGTGAAATGGAAGACAGAGCAGCTTGCAAATCTTTTATCTTGTTTATTTTTAAGCACAAATTGTCTTCCTTATATAATCATAGCAATATAATTCTGCATTTTATTTCTTAATGACAGGACTTAACTGATAGAAAATAGAGGCTAATTGGGATGTAGAGGTGATGTAGAGATAGTTATAATAATAAGGTGAATGTCTGGCCATAAACAGTATATTTTTAACCATCACTATTTTTCCTGCAGATTATCCAATTTGGCATATTATGTTGTCTACTAAAAAGGACATTGCAATAGGAGTAAGAGACTATTTATTCTTCTGTAAGTTTATTGTGAGATATTATCTGTCTATTTGCATGGAGTCTCATGTTTTATGTCCTAACTTGTGAGAGGAAAAGAATAATCTGATCTCTAGAGTGTCCGGAGTATTAAGCACCTCAAAAGTATATCAGGTTCTTGTGTGTCCTGTGAAAAAAACAAAAGACAAGTAGCTCATGTTAGTGAATCATTGAAAGTGATGTGTCAAGCTATGGATTTCTCTAGTCTTTATGTTGTAAGAAAAAAATCAGTTTTTAAAAAAGCATTCTAAAACCATCACTTGAAGATATTGGGTATCATCTTGGGAAGGTGGGAGATGACAGCCCATTAGTGAACTATCAAAGTTAAATAATCCTACAGGTAATTCACCTTATATGCAAGGAGACAACTTGTTCTTATGCCAGACTATTTATTAAATGAGACAGAAAACTTAAGTTACTAGGTTTGTAACCACCTACATGTTCTTGGTTCCCATCCATAAAACAGACAGAGCTTTTTGTACATAGCTGAGGTTCAGTAGCTATTCAGCGAAAAAATACACAAATAGCCTGAATCAGTGAGTACTTGGAATACTTCATAACAGTGAGTGATATCTCCACCTCCAGTTTAATGAGTACACCAGAGTCTTACAAAAATACTGATTTCCAAAGGGCAATGTTTTTTCTCCTTCCCTCCATCCACCTTCTCTTACTTACTTCATCTTTCTTTTTTACTTCTTCAAAATCATCCTATATCAAAAGCTTGAATTGTGACAGAGATTTGAAAGTCTGTCCAAAGTTGCTAGAAAATGAAGTTGCTTTTCTAGATAGTGTGAACATTGTAAAGAGATCAACAGAGAGAAGAGGAAGAATGGCTTTGTTGAGCCACTACGGCTGATGAAACCTTTTTTGGGAGCAGAGAATGACAGGCCATGCGACCTAGACAGTGCACCACAAAGATTAGATTCTGCAGGAAAATCAGCAGAACCTGAGAACTAGGTTTACAATACAATGAAATTTCAGAGTAAAAATAGTATAATGGTTGCCTTCTCAGCCTCATCTTAGATACAGTCCCTCATTCAGCTCTTCCATGTATTGAGTTATTACACTGTGCTGATTAAGGATGTTACCTTACTCCTTATGTCTTACCTTTTACCTCACATGCATTAATTCTGCAACTCTCAACTTCAAAGTCATTTCCTTCAAAAAGGTAATTATTGGTCTTTCATATTGCTTCAACCCAATTTAGATTAGTTCCTTTATATTCTCATAATATCTTATGTGTATCTGTAAAAATACTTGACAAATTATAATTATATATTAATTTTTATGACCTTTATATCTCTGCACTATCCTGTAAAATCCACAAAACACGGGAATCATGTCTATTTTGTTAAAACCCTATCCTCAGTATCTGGCACATTTTTTCTCACATGGAAGATGTTCAATATGTATTTAAGGAAGGGAGAGAGGGAAGATGAGATTCTCTGTATATGTTACCATAAGAGAGATTATGAAATAAGTTATATATTTGCATATAAGCAAAGAAAAAATTGGTCTTCATTTAATCACAGATGTTTACATGGAAAAAAACTTTTATATAACATATGGAACACTTACATAATAAAATAATTATTAATTTTAAATGAAATTTAGTAACTCCAAGAAAAAGGATGATGTATATTCATGAATTTAGAAGTTGTTCTTAGCAGAGCACCTGGGTGGCTTAGTTGGTTGAGTGACTGACTCTTGGTTTTGGCTCAGATCATGATCTTAGGGTCATGGGATCAAACCCCACTTCAGGGCTCCACATTCAACGAGGAATCTGCTTGAGATTCTTTCCATATTCTTCTCCTTCTACCCCTACCACACCTTCTTTCTCTTTAAAAATAAACAAATAAATCTTTTAAAAAATGTTCTTTGGTTATACATGTACATTATATGTTACTTTCAAAAATGATTTCCCCAAAGGACTCTATCAGAATGGTGATATTTATATATCCAAATCACAAAGAAGATATTTTATCCTTTCTGTGTTGTTTAAATATAATATGTGGGTATTTCTATATTTTTATAATAGTTATTTCAAAAGTAATTGTTGACTATTCCATCTCTGCTTTTCTAAAATCAGTATTAACTGTAAAACTGAGACTAATTTTTATAACTGTCCTGAAATGTAGTCTCTAATACCTTATGCATGGAAGGATCATATCTTCTAATAAAGCTTAGGGTCTGAAATATAGTTTTGGATACTGACACTATTGATCAGTTAATTATAGTAATTATTTCATTATGTCTCCAGGCAATAGTTCATTAGCAAAGGCCACTAGGGACATTTATAACGATATTGTCTCACAGTTAGCTAGGAAGGAATAATGGGGAGAAGGCAAGGAAGATGCCTTTGACTTAGTCAGGAGAACTGATCCATAGTGCTAAGGATACCTACCCTGACTGTGTGACTTCAGGCTAGAAGAGTTCAACTCTGTCTGTTCTCTCCAGTAATAAAATAAAACAGCTTCACTAGATAGAGCCCAAAGTCCGTTCTAGTTTTAAAACTTCTACATATATTTTTCTTTTTTAAGTTTGTAATGGTGACATTTTGCTTTCCTGGAAGATACAGTAAAGCACGAGCACTCCCGCTATAGCTCTATCATTTTCAAGTCCATCTTCATGGATAAAACTTTTGGTATGTCCACATTTGAGATTACCATCCCAGTCGAAGGAGAACTTAAAATTTCCAGATTTAGCCCTTAATTCTCAGATGAGAAAACTGAAGTCACAGACGGTACATGTTCAGCACATATACTGAGCATATATAACAGGACAGAGAGTGGAACCCCTGGATGTTGACTTCCATTCCAGTTTAATTATCATTCACAGCACTGCCTGGTTATAAATGATGATAATCAATCTCTTGCTGAGGATTCTCAATTTCTTAATATAAAATTAGTTTTAGTTCTCTAATGCCAGATGAGCAGAAGGAATTATTAAGTCTTTGAAATATGGGAGAGCACATAATGAGTTTATAAAAAGATACTGAAATTAGTAACAATTATAAAATGCTCTCTATTGATAAAAATATACACTATCCACAAAAATTAATTACTTAAAATTATTAAACATAAGTATGTAATTTGTGGATTTAACACTTTTACATTAATCACATGGATTATTCATTAACTATTTGCATATTTCCTGTTTCTGTAAATCAAATCTATATGCTACATCTAATTATATTTATTGAAATAATTAAATTTTCTGTCTCTTTTGCCTAAGTTACACATATTTAAAGTATTATTATGAAAAGAATATATACATATTTTTCATTAGACTACCTTTCTGTGGTTATTTTGGCTGTGTTTAAAATATCATACCTGTATTCTTTATGTATTTTAATATATAATGATTGCATTCAGTTTCATTCAGCTTCATTATATAATTTGGATTTCTAAGTATAGCAACTTAATGTAGTATCTAAATCTTTTCTGTAAAATTCCTCATAACTCTTTGCAAGTTACTCTATGTTCTTCGTCTGTCTCTTTGTTAGTCAATAAGATAATATATCTCTTTCCTGGATAAATCTTAGCAGAACAAGTCACAGAAAATATGTCCAAATATTTGAATTTAGTGAATATTATTAATTCCTACTATATTCCTAAAATTAACAGATATGGCCCTGAAAAACTGAAAAAATGTTGCTTACTTTCAAAGCAACCTAGTAGAAATTTTCACTTTTGTTCCTAAAAACAGTTTGTAATGATTTAAAGTAATAAATTAGGCTTATTTTCTCCTGAAATAGGCTGAAATTAAAGAAATATTTTTTCCTTTTTTTTTGCTGATTAATGAATTCTTTAAACAATATTTAGTAATATTTTGTTAGAAAATTATGTTTGCGGGGTGCCTGGGTGGTTCAGTTGGTTAAGCGACTGCCTTCAGCTTGGGTTATGATGCCCGAGACCCGGAATCCAGCCCCACATCGGGCTCCCTGCTCGGTGGGAAGCCTGCTTCTCCCTCTCTCACTCCCCCTGCTTGTGTTCCCTCTCTGGCTGTGTTTCTCTTTGTCAAATAAATAAATAAAATCTTTAAAAAAAAAGAAAAGAAAAGAAAATTATGTTTGCATGTGTATTCTCTGGCTTGTTTTTGAGAGGACTTGAGATGACTGCCATGATTTTTTATTCCTTTCCCCTTTATGATGAAAGTATATAATCTATATCAGGTATGGAATGTCACTTATTTATTCATCAATGCTTTATTAAGCATATACTATGTACCAATACTGATCTACATGTCAGCATCATTTTGAGCAAAATAGACATAATCTTCACCTTACTTGGGGTGGGAGGGGCACAGAGAAGAGACAACATGAGATTAAAATTCGGTCTAATATTATAGCGCTCCCTTAGCACCCCACCTACAGTGGTCCAGAAATGCTTCCGAAGAGGGTAATGTCTAAACTGAGCCTAGCCCACCTATTACTTAATAGGTGTCATAGGTGGGAATTAGGAAATTAGAAAAATATGTGTTCTTTTGAAATATTTGGTTCTGAAGTCATTTGTAACTGACTAGTTTCAATAAAGGCAAGTTGTAGAGGTATTGAGTTTTGTCAGTTGTGGGGTTACCTTGTTTATAGTCTCAGGGAAAAAACCAGAAGGAGATGCTGAAGACAAAAGAAAGGTTTGGTTTTTCTTTTTAATTTTTTAAATTTGAGATAGCAGGAGCACAAGTCAGGGAGAGGAGGAAAGGTGGAGGAGGAAGCAGGCTCTCTGCTGAACAGACAGCCTAGAACCCAATGTGGGGCTCAATCCCAGATCCCTGAGATCATGACTTGAGCCAAAGGCAGATGCTTAACCAATTGAGCCACAAGCACATCAAGAAAGTCTTGACATAATAAGTAGATTACAATCTTGAATGAGAACACAAAGGATAAGAGCAAGGAGTAAAAACTGGATAGTTTGCTATGAAGTGGAGATTTTCCCTGAGGCTGAAGAAAAGGAGACAGGATAGTGAGAATAGAGATCAACTGAGAAAAGTAAAGGGGAGTTAAGGGAGTTTAAAACCTTATGACACTGATGGTGACTATGCAAATACCCATCTCAACAAATTAACCACACATATTCAAGTTCAGTAGGAGTCAGAGAGTCATAAAAAAGTGACATTGTCTTCTGATGAATATTGTGGCTTCTTAGATTCAGTAGTAAGGGAGAAACAACTTTTGCAGCTAAAGCAGTACTTTAAGAGGGCTAAAAAAAGAAATAATTTTGGAGGGTTGGTTATGTATTATTTTCTGTTTACAAATATTTCTAAGTAATATATTAACTGGTAGGTAAATAAAGATAATATATATAAATTAATTTAAACTACCTCACTTCTCAAATTACAAAATATGTTCACAAAGAACTATAGTATTTACTCCAATTTAATCTCTAATAACATTAATGTTCCGACTTGGTGTGAAAATGTAAAAGACAGCATCATTCTTCTGTCAAGAGAAGAAAGACTTAAAACTGAAAAAAAAAAATCAGTAGGGAAGATTAGGTGGACCAGAATATCTGGAGGGAAGGAACATAAATTGCTACTAGAGAATGGCTGCAGTAAACAAATTGGGAGGACTTGATTGTTCAAAAAGAAAAAGCCATAAATTATTTGATAAACAGACTTAAAAAAGTGACAAAAGTTAAGTGAAAAACAGATTTAATAGAAGTGACAAAAATATAGGTAAAAGAAAGAGAATACTCAAAAGAAAAAAAAAGGAAAGAAAAATGTCTAAGTTACACAAATCAATTAAAAATAATGAGACATTTATCTCTTTTCATCATAACAAGAATAAATGCATGGCTTATGTAACTTTACCTACACTATGACATGGATGAAAACAACTAGAATTCAAATTGATGTCATTTTTACTTAACCCAGATTTAATGTCATCTCACTTCTCTGGTCTTGTGCACCCATTTCCAGCTTCTAGTCAACTTCATATTTCTTCTGACCATTAGCCTTAACTACTGGAACCAATTTTCCTCACCAACGTGGGTTACAACATTGTACTAATAAAGCAAGAAATTAGAAAAGATATTGGTCAAAAATTCTCAAAGAAATAGGTGAATAAACTCAAAGGCAAGCAGGTAAATGATAAACATAAATGTGAAGAGGGTAGCCAAACTGGCTTTATTTGTTCATAGATTTGTTTCTATTTTGTGGTAATTACTGTTCCAGGCATAAGATCAGTTTAGAGACTTCTGACTATGCCAGAAAGAAAAAAAATAAAAAAACAAAAAAACCCAACAAACCAAAAACAAAACCAAAACTCTCAAAAACTAATGAATCTTATCAAGGACAAAGGAACCAAAGAAAGTAACTCCCATTGGCCAAACATGATACTACTTGAACACCAAAAAGAAGAGTGAATACAATTGATTGTGCAAATTGAATATACAAGAAGTCATTGGTCCTAATACTAAATAATAAAGAGAAGGCCCGGGTGCCTGGGTGGCTCAGTTGATCAAGCATCCAACTCTTGATTTCTGCTAAAGTCATGATCTCAGGGTCATGAGATTGAGCCCCACATTAGACTCAGAGAGCAATCTGCTCTCTCCCTCTGCTCCTCTCCCTACATAGACTCTCTGTTTCTCTATTTAAAAAAATAAAATAAATTAAATTAAATTAATTTTAAAATCATAAAAAAGGGAAGCCTGGGTGGTTCAGTCGGTTAAGCATCTGCCTTTGGCTCAGATCATGATCCCAGGGTGCTAGAATCAAATCCCACATCAGGTTCCTTGCTCAGAGTAAAGCCTACTTCTCTCTCTGTCTGCCAACTCCCCCTGCTTGTGTACTCTCTCTCCCTAATAAGTAAAGAGAATATTAAAAAAAAAAATTGTAAAAAAAAAATAAAAGAAAGAGAAAGGCCCTCTCCACCTTCTCAAAAACAGCAACAACAACAACTCATTCTATATCAGAGGAAGTAAGCAGGCAGCAATTTCTTTCTTGGGCAATTAAAAATTAAAAGAAAAATAGACATTTATGACATTTATTCTGTTTTTCCTTTACAGTTCTTCTTCTTCTTCTTCTTCTTCTTCTTCTTCTTCTTCTTCTTCTTCTTCTTCTTCTTTTCTTTATTGTAGCCTGTCTTAGTTTAGGCTGCTATAACAAAGTACCATAGATCGGGTGGCTTAAACAACAAATATTTATTTTTCATAGTTCTGAAGTTTGTGAAGTCTAAGATCAGAGTGAAGCAAATCTGGTGAAGTCTAGTGAGGGTAAGTTTCCTGGTTTACAGATGGCCATCTTTTTCTTGTTTGTTTGTCTATTTGTTTGTTTTAAAGATTTTATTTATTTGTCAGAGAGAGATGATTTGAGGGGGGTGGGCACAAATAGACCATAGCATAGCCAATTAGCTCTAGTTTCTTTAGTTGATGAAGGACATTTTTTTCTTTTTGTGAGATTTAATATAAATGTGGAAGAATTTACAGAATTAGAGAACAACCATTTTGTAACTCCTAATAAAACAGCTGATTCAATCATTAAACACTAATTCATTACAATACTATGAGAGAATGGTTGATTAAGATCTTTATATGGAGCAATCAGTTTGTCACCAACTGAGCTTCTGTGATGTTAACATGATTTAAATTAAGAGTTAGGCAGAGGTACTGAGGGCACCTATTGCATGGAGCACTGGGTGTGGGGAATGGGCAATGAATCTTAGAACACTGAAAAAAAAATTAAGTAATAAAAAAAAAAAAGAGTTAGGCAGAGGCCTATCTTCATTGTTCTAGAGTGTAGCATCACTAAAATACAGAGCAACCAGATAGTATTTCCTAATGTAATGCAATAAAAAACACACAAGAGTTGTAAAGTTGAGTTGCCAAATGTTTATTTGAATCCATTTGAATCTCTAGAGCTAGTCTTTACCTACTTAGAATGAAGACAATGGACGAACATAAACAATACCGAAAATAAATGACCACACTAATCTAGAATGTGAATCAGTCAGCTTCATTCTTCATAACTTTCTTTGTTTCTATGATAAGCTACAGGCATGGGTGACAGGAGAAGGGAAGAATGATCTAGGAAGAAAACATAAAACTAAATAAATAAATGTATGGACCTTGCTTGGAATTTTACTTGAAGAAACAAACAAAAGACATTTTAACACGATTGTGAAGAAATTTAATTAATTATAGATTGAGTATAATAATACAATGTTTATATAAGAAAATGTCTATAGTTTTTAGAGATGCACACTGAGATAAGTAAGGGTAGTATGCTGTCTACAATTTCTTTTAAACTTGTTTAGCAAAGAAAAGAAAAACTTAGATAAGCAGAGATAACATATCTTGATCTAAGTGTTTGGCATATGGAGGTGTTATACCATTACCATTACTTTTGTGCATACTTGAAAATATCCATGATATTTTTTAAGGCTGTTGCAAAAATCCAGGTAAGAAATGAATATAAGCTTAGCATGAGTAGTTGTTATAGACAGATTTAGAAACAATTACAAGATGGTCTATAGAGTTGCTAACGGAATTGATAGTTGAGATAATGGAGGTGAGTGAAATGAAGAACTTGATTTTTTAGATGTGAAGGAGTATCTAAATATGGATTGTGGAACAGCAGTCTAAAGGAAGCAGTATCTGATATCCAAAAGGACACTGATTTACACTCTAGTCCTTAGTGTACATGGTATAGAAAGCCAATCAGTCTTTCCTCTTTCTATCCAGCCTCACCCACTACTAAGGCTTCAGTTCTAACTCACCCATCAGTAGGTTTCAGATCTGCCTCCTTGGTCTGAATTTAACCCTAACTCTTAACAACACCAATTAAATCACTCATAAAACTCTCAGATTTGACCTCTTAGAAAATGTTGTATCATTTTTTCTACTCTCCATATTGACCCCAAACTTGCTTCTCCTCTTGTATCCTCTGTTAATGACCTAAAGCATTTCCTCAATTACTCAACATAGCAATCCAAGTTGATCTTGTCTCGCCCCTTTCCCTTATACCCTCTTATTCGTCCATCACAATGTCCTTTACCTCCAAAACATCTCTGATGTTTGTCTTCTCCTTTCTACTCCCACTTCTAAAACCTACTGTATAAAGTCAATTAGACCACAATCAGAGTCCATCCTGTCTTTTCAACCTCATCTCTTACCACATCTGTGTATGTGTTAGTAGGTTCTATTCATATGTTCTGGTAAAATGAGTCCCAGAAGACAGTATGTTCCTTTCTTCTCCTGGACCTTTGCTTAAGCTCTCCCTTTATTCCATTTATGTCTAGTGATTTTTAGTCATCCTCTAAGCCTTGTTTGAATCTTTCTGATATCACTTTGTATTGCCAGCCAGAGGACCAACATATAGCCCCCCCCCGTGTACTCCTGTCAATGTCTCAGTAGAAGAGCTGCCACCTTCTAGTGCTGAGTGAGCCGAGTGCAGGTCTCTCTTCCTCTATAGTATGGACAAATTGAGGACAAAATCTTGTCTTACCCATTTTTATTGTCTTGTCCCTTGATGTCAGACACATATTAAGTGTTCAATTACTATTAGTTGAATTGTGTTATGATCTACATTTTCTTTTGAAAACAAGTGAGATGAGTTTTGATTAGTAACATAAGAATGAAGCATGGAAAGTCTTCCTTCTTTTTACTTTACTTAATTAAATAAACATATGCCTTAGTCATTAGAGACTAAAATAAAATAATGCATGCTAGACTTTCTTGGGCTCATTTGAAAATCCTGTCATGATTTCTTTTTTTTTTTCTTTCTCTTTTCTTTCCCTAATATAATATATTATTTGCTTCAGGGGTACAGGTCTGAGGATCACCAGTCTTACACAATTCACAACATTCACCGTAGCACATAGCCTCCCCAATGTCCATAACCCAGCCAGCCTATCCCTTTTCAAGATTTTGAAAGAAATGTTTTCTTGATTGATTTTTCTCTAGCATCATTTTTCTTTCTGTATTTCTGCCTAAATTTGCTTGTATATGTACCTGGTAGGAGAGATTACACAGACAATATGCTTTCTCTCTGTTTGGTAAGCTAATAGGTAATTAACAAAACTTCTGTAGGTGAGGGCTGGTGGGTATTTACTTTCTTATAAGGACTGCCCCAGGGAGACTGTTCATTGGTCAGTTACAAACATGACAGTAATCTTAGACTTTACACAAAAGAAAGCAGGGATACTGAATTTTACCCCTTGTCTACCCAGAAATCAGATTATATCTTAACACTTCAAGGTTAAAAACAATATTTCTCAGAATTTAGCTCAAGTTACCATTTCTGAGGTGAGCACATTTTATGGATTCAAGGATCTTCTTTTCTACTCAGGCTTAGTGTTCACATGTCGGTGACTTTTTACCTTTCAAGTACCTCTGTTACTGCAGGGTAACAGAACTGGGAAGACAGCCTGAGCCTGCATGCCAGTATGAGCTTTGTCCCTAAGCCTCACCTGAATCATATTCAGATGTTACTGTTTATCTGAGAAGCACAGAGAAATAGACCTACTCCATTGTTGTTTTACTCACAGATCTGTGGTAATAGTTAAATAGGAATGGGGAGGAGGCTATGAAAGGCAGGAAGTATGGTTGGATGATACTTGCTAACTCCTTTTAACCCATATCTTGGTGATGATGGAAGAATGAATAAAAGGATGTACTCAGAAATTGCAAGTATGTAGAAATCCTTAGACGGACTTTATTCTGTATAGCTGAAATGATCATTACTTGTGTCACATGGGATTACATGATGCTTTTTACTTCTCCTGGGTTGTTTCTCCTTTGAATGTTGTTCATTGTGCAAACAAAGAGAAATAATGAAATGGACAATATGATATGGATTTATTGAATCTGATATGTTTCATATTTTCTCTTAGAACACCCAAGTCAGTTCATTAAGAACTATGGGAACAACCTCAAAATAGATATCAAAGCATATATAATGAAAATTAATAATTAAACTTATCAAAGGCAGTTACTCAAATTCACTATAGTTTCACCTTAGTTGTTGCTGAAGTCACTGCCCATAAAGAGGAAAGAAAATTAAAAACTATCTTTAGCATTTTGTTAAACAATTTGTTAAACAATATTTCTTTCCTATTTTAAATCTTTTTACAATTTTTTTAAAGATTTTATCTATTTGTTTGACAGAAACACAGCTATAGAGGGAACACAAGCAGGGGGAGTGAGAGAGGGAGAAGCAGGCTTCCCGCTGAGCAGGGAGCCGGATGTGGGGCTTGATCCCTGGACTTCGGGATCATGACCCGAGCTGAAGGCAGACGCTTAATGACTGAGCCACCCAGGCACCCCTTCTATTTTAAATCTGAGATGAGTAGGACTCAAAAGATCTGTGTTAATGATTTTATTTCTCAGAACAGAAAGAAGCCTAGTTCTTTATCTAGCTTCATAAACAAATTATTAGAAACGAACATAAACTAATGAAGATAGGCTGAGGGAACACTTAAATGTCAAGTTAGAGAATATATTTTTTGAAAAGGGGCCACAAACACCTGAATTGTTAAAGAAGCTAAATGGGCAGCATTTAAACATCACTGTTATACAAAGGTTAGGAAGTACACTGAAAAATGAAAATAGTTGATTACACATAGTGGTAAACTGGATGATTTCTTGCATTATAAAATAATACCTCTACAATAAACAATTACAAGGAAAATTTCTTGGTGTAGTCCTGCCCTTATAAAACTTGAAAATTTTGGCTACTATCTTAAAGAAAGAAGCTATAATCACATTCCTAGGCATCTGTAATATCTTTGTAGGTATCAAAAGTTGACATAAAAACACATTAAAAATTGAATCTCTTGGGAAATGGTACTATGTGGAATTAGCACCTTTACTCTAAACAGATAATCCATAGTGATCCTGGAGATGTGCTTTTGTAGCAAACTTCAAAACATCATTGAAGGTGGAGAACAGCCAAGTGAATCATTTGTGACTTTCTCCTGAAAACACATTGAAGAAGAGAGAACACACTAAAAAGAAATGACACCTGTACATTTTAGCACAGGAATCTAACAGCAGAGTGTTTTTTTCCAAACTTAATCCCCAGGGAGTGGCATAATATTTCAAACAGAGTTTGCTAACTTGTGGGTTTAGTCTTTAAATTTCCCTTAGCTCCTTTTAAATGCACTCTTAGGGTGTGTTTGCATCCATTATCTACAGTTGTTTACTTTGGCATCTTGCAAAAAGTTTCAGTGAGAGTGATCCCTTCATACTGTTCATGTGTGCTTTAATATTGAGGACTTTGCAAGAAGTCAGTTGTCAGCCTCTCATATGAGATCCTATTAGAGCAATCAGAACCATTAGAAAATAAGTTATTTTTTTTTTTTTCTCAGCACTCGGGCTTAGATAATATTAGCCTATTTTTTAGAGACAGCTGGATTTCTTTTTAACTTTAGACATTCTATTTTTAAATTAAATTTAAAACTCCTGCAAATATTTTTGGTAGCAAGGTTCTTTCTCTATGTAAAACTGACTTGCTGGGATTATTTTTAAGTTCTTAACTGAAAGATTTTATTCACAATTTTTAGTTATCATGCAGTTTCTAAAATAGAGTTAATTTTATATGTATATTTATTTCAGTAACATCAAGAAATTTCATTCATAGCACTAGAAATTTCTAGCACTGATTTGTGACAAAATAGAATGAATAATGTCTACAGAAACTAAAATTATTTTGTATGTATTTCCATCACATTTTTGTTAGTGATCATTGATGTGATGTGGTATCTAAAATTATGTGTCTAAAAAATTGAGTAAGAAAAAATGATTATCAAAATAACATACTTATGAAGTTGCCAAAATTAACACTAATATATACATATGTTTAAAAATAGGAAAGGATTAGCCTCTGTGAAATTCTGTCATCAATTGTGTTGGGAGTTGGGCCAAATTCTGTCTTCATTCATGAACAGTTCATATTCAGACACATGGGGAACACTCCTTAGAATTCTAGGCCACAATTATGCTATTACCTACACGTAGCATTGTTTATAAAAGTAGTCCTGTAGAAGGGCTGTTTCTTGTATTCCAGAGAAGTAAACACTGGTGTAATTTTTAAATTACAGCTATTGAGGTTCACAGACTGAAATTGTAAACATAAGTTTGCCTCACTCACGGTGGTTTTTAAAGATTCATAATCCTCTAAGCTTCCCTACATGGTATGAAATTGTGTTGGAATGTTGAGAACAAGAAACGTTGGAAGGTTTAAAAATATTTTTAGTCTTTCAAATGAGCTGTTACTTTCCTTACATGATTATTTACCTTTTATTTTGAGACATTGGAAAGTTCTTAATATTTCTTGGTTTATTTTTATGAGTATAGCAATGGATACACTTAAAAGCTATATAAACTGTCCTGCTATTAATAAAATAATGATAGCTATTATTAATTGAGTGCTTATCACGTCCTAAACAATTTCTAAGAATTTTACTTGTATTACTTTGTTTAGTATTGAGTTTTGCTGAATATCATTCACTAGATAGGCTATAAGGAGGCAGCAGATAAACCATAAAACAAACACATGAATAAATTGGCTGTGAAACCAAACTTCAAAATGGTTCTAGTTGTTTCTTGGGCTGTTATAAGTTATAGCAGTAAATAATGATGATATATCCTAGATTTTCTGGAATAGAACTAAATTAATATATAGTCTTTCTCATTTTAAGACTATGTTTAAAATATTGAATATCACAGGCTTAGAAGACTGGTCCAGGTTTCTTTTTTACATAAGAGATTCCCAGAAATAAGGCCAGAAAAGTAGAAGTGACTATTTAACATAGGAATGAGATCTGGCTTTTACTGTTTAACTTCAAGTAAATTTAGAACTTCATAGGATCTCTGGAATCAGCACTAAGAAGAAATTCAAAGAGCTGGATAAAATGACTCCAGAATTTGTAAAAGCACTAAGAATTCCGAAGGCCTTGAGACCCTACAGACAGATGATCCTTGTACAAAATGTGGAGGGGTCTTCCTCAGTGGATGTTGTTTGCCTAGGACTGTGATCACTATGAACTAAGATGAGTCCAAATATAATGAATAGAAATCAGCTGTTGTTATAATAAGAAAAATAAATAATGTAAAAAAAATTCAAATGGTACATAAAGGTACAAAATGGTCTCCCTGCCAAATTTAGCCATTTGTGTCTCAGTGGCAAACATAATTTTACTTGTTACTGTATCATTCCAGGCATTCTGTGCATAAAGAATTTATGACCCATTTTACAAAAAACTCAAAATAGGATATGTACACTCTTGAAAATAGCAGAACAGTGTGTATTACAACCAATATATATATATAGTCATTCCCTGAGATGGCTGCATAATATTCTGTTGCATGGATATAACATAATTTATCCAACCAATGTCTTGCCATCACATATTTATTTAGTTCTGGTATTCTGACATCATAAACTATGCTGCATGAACTCCATGTCAATTTCTATTCACATATATTAAAAGTAGAATTGGAAAGTCAAGGTGCATGCATAGTTTTATTTTTCATAGATATTACCAATTTTTTCTCCTCAGAAACTAACAATTTGCATGCTTATAATATACATATTCTTATAATTTTCTTTTTCCAGTCAGAGACCAAATTAGTATCAAACTGTTTGACCTTTGCCAAACTACCAGATGAAAAATGGTCTCTTATTCTTTAATTTGATTTATTTAATTTTGAATGCTACTGAGTACATTGTCTTAAGCTCAACGGATATCTTTTCTTATATTTTTTATGATTTATCTGAACATATCCTTTGCAAATATTTTTCCCAGCTGTATTTTTTAATTAATTTTTGGCACGCAGAAAATTTTAAGCTTTGTAAAGTTTAATTTATGTTGTTTTTTTGTGAAATCTGGGAATTTGTTATAGCCACACAAACTTATACCAAGAAGTTTTTTGTTATTTAACATTATTTTCTTGAGATAGAATTTATAAAGTTTTATGCTTAAGATAAGCTTGAGAATAAAATTGCCAATTTTTTTTTTCTTTTGATAACCTATCTTGGACCCTTCCTTATGCATTCCTATTTGTACTAGAAAGATAGAGAGCACAAAGTTAAGAGTTGTTCTCATTATAGCAACCATTCTTAGGCTTGATTTTTGTAAGCTAGCTTTTAATTTTTATCTTTATGTTTAATTACTTCTACCTGTGCTTTTTTTAATGTTGTATTTCATACCTTTAGATATAGGAACACAATTGTTACAACTTCAAAGCACTTTACATATTTCTATCACATATGTTAATTTAATTGTCATATTGGGCAAGTATTCTGTTATAGGAGGAAATAAATATTTGAAAATTAATGACCTTGTGAAATGACTTAGGTAATAAGGCAACCCAAATATTTTTATCTTAAATGTACTGTGCTCTCTACTACATTACTCTCCTCTCAACCCTAATAAAGTAAAATCTACCTATCATCTACCTATCTATCATCTATCTATCTATCTATCTATCTATCTATCATCTATCATCTATCTAAATTTATTTTATCTAAGAATAAAAAATGTTGTGCTAATGCTTTAATACCAAGCACCTGAGAGTGAGGTTAGACTGTATAAATCCAGATTCACAATGTGCATAGAACTGAAAGGACTGTGTGAAATCTCCTTTAGAGAAATTTAGAAAATGACCTTTAAATATGATAATTAATTTAAAAATATTTTTTAGGATTTAAGTAGATCATAGACAAGTCACATGCTTGCCAACTAAAAGAGATGAATGACAATATAGTTTGACATTCTTGGATTAAGTTCCCAATAATCCAAGGTATTATTATTCACTATTTGAATTGATTGAGATTCACATTTAATACCCAATTAATGTTGATATGTCTTTTATTATATATTTTAATTATTGAAACCCTAGATGGTAATTAGGCATATTAATTCCTTCCAGAGCATCCATTATGGCTTTTAAGGCAATCGCTCTTTTCCAATTTTGTCCTTTAAGACATTTCTTCTTCTTTGATATGCCAAATGTGATTGCAACTGGAGCACACAAACTTCAGTTCTTTGATAATTAAGCATATCTTTCACTGTTCCTCATCTCCATGCCTCTGTTAGCTCCAAGCATATGTGACAGAACTGTTCCATTTTGAGGATCATGCCATATTCACACTCAGTTTTTTGTTTCATTTTACCAAAAAGGTATCTAACAAATTCATCTCTTTGTCACTTTCAGCTCTAAAGTGTTATAACCCTGTGATTCATCCACCAAGAACCTATAATATAGGTATATTTGGGAAATGGTTGGATTTCAACCTAGAAGTCATCTTGGATTTTTATCAGAAGACATGCATACTTTAAAATTTTTCTGTACAAGATAGACTGACTTTATTATTATTATTTCTTTTTGTGCAAAAATTTATACCTTAGAAAACAAAGGCACTTGACTGTAACCCACACACAATACTGGAAAATGCACTGTCTTCTGAGTAATCAGGTGATTTCTCACCATATCCATCTATATCTGACCCCCTCAGTTCACATTTTTATACTTATCTTACATCTCATTTATAACGTTCATTTCTTTTTCCCCTAACTTACAAAAATAAATGTTTGCTTGTTACACAGAGTTCCATCTCTTAAAATAAAGTAAATATTTTCTCTTGAAGCATAATGAAAGAAAGTTGTTCTGCAAACATGACTACCTTTCATCATCGCATTCACGCCTAAACACACTATATATGTACTAACCTTACTCTCCAGTGGCTATATTACATAAATGTATTTGGTATCATAATATCTTTTCCTCATCTGATATCCTTTGTAAAGAACTAATATTTTATGCATATCAAAATCAAGGATAAAGTTGCAGAGGGTTTTATAGATTATTAGATTCCTAAATATCTTGTGTGTATAGTAAAGCTCATAAGAATTACTGTGATTTAAGAGGCAATGTAACTCAATTTTACATGGTAGGACTTCACTATAACGAAAATTTTTTTGCACTTTAGTTACTACACATAAATATAGGGAATTTTTCTCCTGGTGACCAATATTATGCTTTTTAAGCATAAACATATGAAAAACACCAAAAGTTTTCTTGATGTTGACATAATTAAAGTAGGGTTATAACTACATGTTATTATATATACCACTAAGCAAAACACAAAGACTATTTGAAATGTAAAGTATCCTTGGGCTATTTTTTAAATGCTGTCCATAAAACATAAATAACATTTTACTTTCGTTTCCCCATTGCTTTTGGGTGCAAAGGGAGTACTGAATCACATAATTCTATGTTGTTGGCTCACTATCATCATTGGTCTAAGAAAAGTTTCTCTATTGATTAGACTATTTCCTGCTCCTTTTATCATCTCCTTACCCTCCAGAGACTATCATTTTAATGTGTTTATGCATACAGTTTCTTTATGTCTTCATTAAATATTTAGTGTTTGTGCACATAGAAGTATCTTAAATTTGCATAAATAAATTTTATTGTTTAATTAATTTACTTAGCATCATTTCCTTTAGCTTTATTTTTACTTTTTAAAAATTGTGCATAATGTTTTTTTAAGGTATAAGATATGATGCTCTAAAATATGCATGTATTTTAAAGTGATCACTACAACGAAATTAACACATCCATCATCTCCCAAAAACAATCACTGGTGTGTGTGTGTGTGTGTGTGTGTGTGTGTGTGAGAGAGAACACTTAAGATCTACTCTCTTTGCAATTTCCAAGTGTACAATATATTATTATTAACTACAGTCACTGTACCGTACATTAGATGCCAGAGCTTACTCATAACTAAACATTTGTACCTTTGGCCAACATTTCCCATTTCCCACCACCATGGCCCTAGTAACTATTATTTTACTCTCTGATTTTGTGAGTTTGACTTATTATATTGGATATATAAAGCATATATAAGTAAGACTATACAGTATTTATCTTTCTCCATCTGGTTCATTTAATTGAACATACTGTCCTCTAGGTTTATCTATCTTTGCAAAATTGCATAATTTCCTTCTTTTTTAAAAGTTCTGAATAATACTCACTAATATATATATATCATTCACATTTAATACCCAATATATATATATTACATTTACTTTGTTCTACCTTCTTATTGCTCCTGCTTATCCTATTTCTAACTTTATCTAATCACCACTTTGATTATATTGCTGCATGTGCATCTTACTAGGTGCTTATCAATATTCTCAGAAACAAATGCCTACACTGTGTTTAATCGTACACAATCACACAGACACACACCTATACACACACAAACTATAAAGAACATTCTTGTTCTTGATCTCTGATGGACCTATCTGCAAACAGCTCTGGGATGCACAAAATATTAAAATATCCTAAATAAAGAGGAAATTATTTGTAGAATCAGGAGTCTATTTCAGAAAAAAAAACCACTAACATCCTAGAATAAATGCTTAAAACAATATAAACGATTATTAAGCGATTAATGGCAGTCTGTTAATTCCCTCTGCTTCATATGTGAGAGGAAAAATGAATGATGATCTCTGTTAGAATCAGAAACCATAAAGAAGAATCCCCAAGAGTCTTTTGCAATACATATCACGGGATAAATTTTAAGGAAAAAAATGCAAGACCAATATGTGGAAACTTATAAAAATTTGTTGAAGAACATAAAAGATAATCAGAATAAATGTAGAGTAATAGCATGGTTCTGGATAAGAAGTCAGTGTTTTGAAGAAATCAGTTTCCCCAAAATTATTCTATAAATCTGCAGAAACAAATATAAATATCAGGATAATATTTTGTGGAACTTGGGAAGTTAATTCTAAAGTTCACCTTGAAGGAGAAATATCTAATAATAGCCAAGATCTTATTAAAAAAGAAAAGTAGTAAAGGAAGGATGACTTATGTTATGAGAATTCAGATATGACAGCTGTAGTAATATAAAGCTAGGGTAATTAAAATGACAATATGTTTGTGAGGAAATACACAAGTTTCTATTTTAAAATAGAGAGTCTAAAAACACAGTAATATATATGGGCATGTAGTATGATATAGATGTAGATGTATTTAAAATCAATGGGAACAAAAACCTAGGATAGTTTAATACCATTTAGACAAAAGTTCACAAAATATTTAATCTGTCTCGCTTATGCAAAGATAATTCCAGATAATTTAAAGATATGCACATATATTGAAAGATATATAAATATATTTATATTATAAATATAAATATAAATTATATTTATAAATATATATCTTTCAATATTGAAATATATAAAGTTAAAGATATCTATGTCTCTACATCTGTATGTATGAAGTATGAATTTACTAGGAGAAGCAATAGATTAGTAGCTAATTATCTTGGGATGGTAAGAGTTTACCTAATAAAAATGAAGAATGCAGAAACCAT
>PITA01015438.1:0-50116 GCA_004023965.1 Spilogale gracilis
AAAAAAAAAAAAAAAAAAGCACTGATGAGGATGTAGAGAAATTGAGATCCTCGTGCACTGTTGGTGGGGATATAAAATACTGTCACCACCGTGGAAAATGGTTTGGAGGGTCCTCAAAAAATTACATATGAAATCCCAGCAATCTTACCTCTGCAAATTTAGCCAAAAGAATTGAAATCAGGACCCTGAGGAGATAGTTGCTCTCCAGAGTTCATGGCACCATCGTTCACAGCAAAGGGGTAGAAGCAACCTGAATGGCCAACGGCAGATGAGTGGATACAGAAGATGTGGTCCATCCAGACAATAGACTAGTATTTATTCCGTCCTACAAAGGAAGGCAATCCTGATGCTTGCTCGAGGACACGACGCTCAGGGAAATAAGCCAGTTTCAGAAGAACAAATCCTGTGTGATTCCACGTAGATGAGATCTCTAAGAATTTGAACTCAAAGATGCCGAAGGAGAACAGCAGTTGCCAGGTGCTGAGGGGAGGGAGCAAACAGAAACGCATTTCAACATGCATAAAGTTTCAATTACGCAAGACAAGAAAGGTCTAGAGATGTGTGTACAACGTTGCACTTAGGGTTAAGAGTAATATTCTGGGCACTTAAAAATTTGTCAGTAGGGGCGCCAGGGTGGCTCAGTTGGTTAAGCAACTGCCTTGGGCTCAGGTCGTGATCCCGCGGTCCCGGGGTCGAGCCCCAGCATCGGGCTCCCTGCTCAGCGGGAAACCTGCTTCTCCCTCTCTCACTCCCCCTGCCTGTGTTCCCTCTCTGGCTGTTTGTCTCTGTCAAATAAACAAATAAAATCTTCAAAAAAAATTGTTAGCAGTGTAAAAAAAAACAACCAATATCAACATTAATTTCTTAGTTTTAGTAAATGTGCCACAGATATTTTCAGATGTAGACATTCAGGAAGCTGGAGAAGGGCCTGGGGCAAGCCTTCTCCATTCTGCTGACATTTTGAACACGAACCTTCCCTGTGGTGGGGCTGTCCTGTGCATTGTTGGGTTTTTAACAGCATCTCTGGCCTTACGTACAACCCACAAGGTGTCCTTATGCTGCCAAATGTCCCTGAGGGGCCGACGAAGAACAACTGTCAAACAGCAATCTTTTTACTGTCTTTGGTCCACCCAAGAAATCTAAAATTATTTCAGAACAAAAAGTTTATGCCATAACACCTAAGGGGGCAACCATGAAGGAAATCCTTGATACAGTGGGCTTCATTAAGGTTAAAAACTGCTTCTCTGCAAAAGGCAGGATGCAAAGAATGAGAAGACAAGCCACAGACTGGGAGAAAATATTTGCTAAAGACACATCTGGTGAAGGATGGTGATCCAAAATATATAAAGAACTCCCAAAATTCAACAAGCAAACGAACAACCTGAGCAAAAATGGGCCAAAGGCTTTGACCCCGCACCAGAGAAGATACACTGATGGGAAAGGATCACAAAACTATATTCCACATCATCAGTCATTTGGGAAATGCAAATTAGAGCAACAATGAAAAACCACGACACGATTATTAGAACAGCCACAAATCCAGAACACTGATGACACCGCCTGCTGGTGAGGATGGGCAAAATGGCGCAGCCACTCGCCACTCTGGAAGCCCCTTGGGTGGTTTCTTGTGAAACTAAGACTCCTCTTGGTGTATAATCCAGCCGTGGTGTTCTTGGTATTTACCCAAAGGAACTGAAAACTCACATCTACACAAAAGCCTGCACGTGGTTGTTTACAGCAACTTAATTCGTAATCACCAAAACTCGGGGAGCAACCACGATGCCCTTTGGTGGGTGATGGATAAATACACTGTGGTCCATCCAGACAACAGAATGTGATTCAGCACCAAAAAGAAATGAGCTATCAAGACGTTAAGAAGGCACGAAGTAACCTTAAATGCGTATCACTCAGTGAAAGAAGCCCAGTCTGAAAAGGTTACAGACAGTATGACTCTATCTGTACCACTTTCTGGGAAAGGGAGAGCTATGGAGACCGTGGAAGGATGACTGGTTGCCAGGGGTTAGCAGGGAGGGAGGGGGGAGCAGGAGGAGGAGCACAGGGGATTTGAGGGCAGTGAAACTACTCTGTAGGGGACTGTCATGGTGGATACACGTCATTGTACATTCGTCCAAAACCATAAAATGTATGACACCCAGAGTGAAGCGGATTATAAACCATGGGCTTTCGGTGGTAGGATGTGTGATGGAGGGTCATTCATTGCAACGAAGGTACCCTCTCGGGGGCGGTGTTGGTCGCGTTGGAGGCTTTGCCTCCGTGGGAGCAGGGGGTATGCAGGACATCTGTTCCTTTCATTCAATTTTGCCGTGAACATGCTCTTTTAAAAATGGTCTTAATTTTAAGAAGAAGAAGGAGAAGGAAGAGAAGAGGAGAAGGAAGAAACAATTAAATAGATCAAAGCCTTTCAAGGCTGGGCGGACCAGGGCTTTGGGGGATGATGCCGAAAGTCAGCTTGAAGGGAAGCAAGGATACGCATGATGACAGATGGCATCTAGGGTGTGGATGAGGGGAACCAAAAATGGCAAGTTTCAGAACCTGAGTTGAACTACAAGAGACGGACACTGCCTGTCCCTCTGGAAAGACCAGTTCCCTCCTCCCCCAGGCTGCCCTGGCCTGGCCTGGCTAGCTGGCTGGTGTATGTCCCGATGCCCCCCGGGGCAGCAGCCAGTCCTTCCTCCCGGAGCCTCAGCATGGAGCCGCAGGTGGCGGGCCCCTCCGTGTGAGGTCCAAGGCCCAGGGGATCCCGGGAGCAATCTTCCTCAACCGCAGGCCGAGCCCAGGCACGCAGCCTTCTTGGATGAAAGCCCCTCTAATCTGAGACCTCAAGGGTGAGTAGGAAGTTGCCAGGTAAGGAAGGTGGGGCACGTGTCACACAGTGGGACAGCAGTGTGCCAAGACCAAGGGCCAGAGAAGGGCCTGGGGCCTTGGACACCTGGAGGGTGCACACTTGGACCACAGGGACCCAAGGGGCTGGGAGGCTCCCCATGATGATGGAGAGGGGCTGCCTGCAGAGGGCCTCAGGGCTCTTGCAGGGAGCCTGGACTCCGGCCTGAACGCCGTAGGGAGCTATGGGGGGCTTCAGACAGAGGTTTAGGCAGATAGTGAGAGCAGGGTGCAGCAGGTGCCCGAGCAAGGCTGTGTCCGCCCCACGCTCCGGGTCACCAGCCGCCACCCAGCGAGACATACAGTGTTCACCGTGCCACCGTAAAATGTTGCCTCTGAATGGACGAAAGGGGTGACCAAACTCCTCCCCCAACTTAAAAGCGGTGACATCAATGGCACAAAAGAACGGATCAGAGGTCCGAGAGCTCGGGAGAGACGAAAGAAGAAGTGGCAGAGCCCAGGGAAGAGGGGGAAGGAGACACAACAGCAAGGAACCCCCCCACGGGAAGAACGAGGGGGCTGCCGCCCCCCGAGAGCACCGGGAAAGCACGCCAGGCAGAGGCAAACGAGGTGGGAGCAGAGCCACCCCTGCTGACCGCTGTCCAGCCCACAGTCTCTCACATGAGCTTGTCTTGGAACCCCGTTGTTTAGAAAGTACCCGGTGGCTTCCCATGAGACTCAGTTTCCACGAAATACACCTTGGGAAATGCTGTCCTCCGCCCCCAGCTCTGAACCAGGTGTGGACGTGTGTCCCAGGGGATAACTGACAACATCTGAAGGCATTTGGCATTGTTGTGAGAAGGGGTGCGGCCGCGTGCGGTAGGGGAAGGCGGCCAGGGATGCTGTCCACATCCTACAACGTTCGGGACAGTCGGGCTCCCCGTGCCAACAGCAGTGCGGCCGAGAAGCTCCGCCCTCGAGGGTCACGGGGGCATCTGCACGAACACGCAATACCCTGAGAAGCTCAACCCTCTGGACAGTGGAGCCCAGGTGTTCGGTGTTCGGGGCTGCGCGTGTGCCCCGACGGTCTTAGGGGTTCCCTGCTGGCAGAGGTGGCCGAGGTGGGACCCGTGGGAAGAAAGGGGCAGTTTGTTTGGCTTTGGTGGCCAAGGGCAGGTCCAAACTCGTGGGAAAGCAGAGCTGCAAAGGGACACGGACCCTGGGAGGCACCACTGGAGGGCCGAGGGGGTGTCAGCCTCTGATATCCAGTCTTCGTTTATGGAAGAGATTTCCGCCTCACTTGCTTCCATTCACAGACATATGGACCCCAAATGTGCTCGCAGAGGGGATAAAATGGGGCAGAAACATCACTCCAGGAGACTGGCTGACCCCTGCCTCTCTCCGGGCCCCAGCCTGGCTCCCGTTTCCCCCCTGCGACAGCCCGGACAGCCCCTTTCCGGGGAGTTCCAGGGAAGGCTGCATGAGCTGCTGTTTTACATTTATCTCATCGCCAAGCTTGAAAATGCCAAACGCTGCCGCTCGCCCGGGGGGGAAGTCATTCCGTCTCTGGCCCCGAATGTCAGCACAGAAACTCACTTCAAACCCCACGGAGGGATGGGCTTCTCCTCGCCAGCCTCCACCGGGCTTCAGGAGTTGAAGACAAAGGGACTCACCTCAGCCCTCGGCTTCCTTTGGTATTAAAATCACAAGGTGCCACTTCCACATCCCGAAAGAGACGTGGAAAATAATGGATCCGCAGGAAGAGCTTCGCGACGACATCTCCACATTATGAAATAGTATGCAGCCCCTAAAAACATAAACACGTGTTCTGAAGACTAAGGAGAAAGGGAAAATTCTCGCATGATGATGTTAGCTGGAAAGAAAAGACAGAATACAGTGTGATCTCAAGTCTGCAGAAATAAGCAGAGAAAAAAGAGAACAACAACCACAACAAAACAAAGAAGAAAAATATGATCTCGTATTTCCATATAGGAAAAGTACAGAAGGTTTGTTTATCTCTTAGTACTGTGCTCTATTTTCTGGTTTTTCTGCACACGCATGTATGACTTGGATGATGTGTGATTAAAAGTTCATTTTTATAAGAAAGTTGCTTTTATAAGAATCCCGGTGCTTTCTTTGGGCTCAGGACAATGATGGTCTCATGCATGACACCCCATAGGAAGGCCCGCATCTGAAGCCACCGGCCACCTCCTCCCCTAGTTTGTTATAAAGAATCTCCCCACAATTTGCCCACAAAATTCATCTTCGGGGAGTTTCTTTCTGGTGGAGAAAGTGGGCAGAAGGGAGCCACTGGGAAGAATGTAGCGTGGCCCACTGTCTCAGAACCAGAGACACAAAAACGTCCTTTCAAGGCACAAACCCATCAACCACAGCACAAGTGTCCCCCTCCCTGCCCGGCTTCCCCTGCTATCTCGCCAATTCTGACATCCGTGGAATCTTCCAGAACCAGTGGCTGCCCAGGGACATATCTTAGACCTGATATCAGAGCTCCCCAGGCAGGGGGGAGAATGCCGGGGGGTCCAGTCTGGGAAAACTACCTGCTGTCACCCACAGCCCCCCTCTCCTTGCACACCCCCCCCCCGAGCGCCTGGGCAGTAGGGGTGCCTCTGGCCGGGAGGCTGGATTTGAGGACTGCCTCCCCAGCCCCATCCAACCAACACCTAGTTCTTGAGCGCCTACATCCGTGAGGTGGTAAGTGCTCAGTGCTGGGGCGGGGGACTACATAGGGGGTACTGCCCTTCTCTAATGCAACTGCAGCCGTTCTCACACTGGATGGCTCTCAGCATCTCGGGGGGTGAGGGCTCTCAGCATCTCCAGGGTGGGGAGTGCGGGCTCCATGAAAGCACAGGACGCTGAGCCCACCTCCAATTTCTAATTAAGCAAAGTCTGGAGTGGGGCTCCCCAAATATGCATGTGTAATGGGGCCCAAGCAATGTGCTGCTGATCAGGGGACCCCACTTTGAGAATCAGTGAAGCAGCAATAGGGAAGCGGCAAGGTTGAAACCCACCTGCTCTTCCTCCCCGTGAAAATAAACCCAGCGTGAGGGATGCCCTGACTCAGGCACAGATCCAGAGGGCTTGCTGACCAGGCTCCGTGCCTGCTGGGGACAAGTCCCTCCTCGGGGAAATCTGAGGCCTGGCTAGAGAGGCAGCAGCAGGATTCCTTCCCCTTTGCCTGGGCCCAGTGGTGCGGGCTCCGCTCCGCTCAGCCATCTCCTTGGCAGCCAAATCGCAAAAAAAAACTCATTGGAATTCAGGCTGCTTACAAACACCTGCGGGTGTTGAGATTTTGCTGAGGTCCAGAGCTTGGGGATTTTGCTCGGGGAGTTTATCAGAGTTAAGTCGGTGTAGGTAAAAAGAGATGGGAGCGTGTGGTGGGGGGAGGTGGCGGGGATCAGTGAAGATTAGTAAATTATTCACACATCTCTCTCCACCAGAACGAAAGCTCGCCCTCCACTCAAGAACGTTTCTCAACACCCTTAGGTTTGGGGTTTTTTTTTTCATCCATTTTTAAAGGAGGTAGAAGAGAAAATAAAATAATTTTTAATTAAGAAATTAAGGCGTCCTCTTCCTAAATATTCAGTTCTGCATTCATTGCTTCTAGGAGGAGGGATGGGAGAGTCCAACCATCACAGGGAAATGGTTTTTCATCATCCACAAAATCCGATGCCCAAAATAGCCCCTTTGTTGCCCTGGCAACTAGCATTTGCTCCCCCTCTTCTCCCCCGCCCCATCCCTTTGCATATTGCTGCATATTTCTATCATCTCTTTCCAGGCACAGTTCATAAACAGGACGGCATAATAAAGAATGTTATCACCACTGACTTACGGCCCAGCTGCGCCCAGCGAGATAGGAAGTGGCAAGCAAATACAATTTCATGCAGGGAGGGTAACAGATTGATTGGGTGCCCTTCAAATGTGATGCCACCTCTTTAAGTCAGTCCAAATTCAGAAATAAAGCTGGTCTCGCCCTTTTCCTGGCCAGGATAAACAATACATGCAGGGATAGCGCCCGGGGGTCTCATTAGGGCTGGAACAATCCTGCCCCGAGACAGGGATTATTCCAACGGACTTAGCTCCTCATCCCGCCTCCCCTCCTCCCACTCGTCAAAGGGCTGAGGCCCCGGGATGTGGGCCTTTTTGAATTAATTATCCTCTCTTGCTGAAAATTACTCAGGCTCCATGGCTGGGGGCCGTGGGGGTGGGGTGGGGGCTGATGAAGATCCAGTACAATTTCTCATACCCTTACCTAGATCCTCCTGTTGGGAGAGTGGTGGTATCCATCATGGGGTCTCTTTCTTTATGGGTTAATGCAAAAAGAGCAGGATCTTAGTATGACCCTTGGGAGTTGCTTCTGTTCCAAGAGGTTTCCTTGAGGCCAGGGAGGGTGGGAACCTGCTTCTCTCTGCCCACCCAGCAGGGATATAGCAGAGGAAGGAAGGGTTCCCCAGGGCACCAGGAAGACACTTGGGAAGACTGTAGTTGGGGACAGGTGATGGAGACGGGGGTGATGGCAGGATAAGGGGGATCGTCGGACATCAGGGCAAAGACTCAGGTAGCATCTTCTTAGCATCCCGGTCTGTGGTGGGGTTCGACAAGGAAAGCTCCAAGGAGTGGTCCTAGGGAGAATGAGCTAGCAGGAGACTACCCACCATCCTTCCGTAAAATCCTAGGGGCTACCTAGGACCCAAACACCGTCCAGAATGAAGACCCCTTCCGTCTGCCTTCTATACCAGCATTCATGAAGCGGGTCTGAAGGTCGACCCCGGGCCAACCACAAGGGAGGGAAGCAGAGAAATCGGGCCACCCTGCTGAAGCCCGCAGATGGAAGGGGGAGACGGGGGCACCTCCCGGGGGCCCTGTATGCATCCCATGTGCTCAGCTTCCTGAAATCGTTCTCCCAGCTGACTGCCCCCACACTTGCTTGTGCCAGCTCTCATGGACCAGCTTGGCCCAGGCAGAGGGCTTTGGGCACATGGTTGTGTGTGTGTGTGGAAGTGACAGGGGAGGAGACAATCACCCTCTTGTGTCCCCTGGGTTCTTGGCTCCTTCCGTTCTGGTTCCCAAGTTCCTCCCAGGATGGGATGTCTGCGTTACCTGCTGTGCCCCCCAAGCCTTCGTTCCCATGGTAGGGAAGCCAGAAACCCTGGAGGAAAATAAAGTCAATGTCTTCCAGTTGTGACAATCCACCCTGAGGCACCTGCTTGAACTTTCCTTTTAATATCTTTTTAATTGAGATGAAACTTGCACAACATAAAATTAACCGTTTCAAAGCAAACCAACCATTCAGTAGTTTTCAGGATGTTGACAATGTCGTGCAATCATCACCTCGACGTCCTTCCAGGACATTCATGTCAGCTGACGGAACCCCCTACCCACGAAGCCATCATTGCCCATTGCCTCCTCCTTCCTGACGCTGCCCCCCCCCCCGATCTGCTTTCTGTCCTCGCTCTGTTCTGGGCATTTCCTGCACGCGGAACCGCACAGTGCGTGACGGGCTGCCTTCACCGAGTGTGAGGCTTCGGCGCTCCATCCACCTTTTCAGTCTGAGTCCTAGTCCTCGGTCTGGCTGCAGGCGGTTTTGCTCATGCATGTGTGCACGGACAGGCAGGTCTTGGCGACGGCGAACAGCCCGGCTACAAGCGTGCGTACACACGTGCTGGTTTAAACGCGTGCTGGTTTCCAATTCTTCGGGGTCTGTACCCAGGAGTGGGATTGCTGGACCTCAAGGAATTCTATGTCTAACTTTTTAGGAAGCCACCAGACTGTTTTCTGAAGCAGCCACCCCGTTTGACATCCCGCCGCCCCCTCCAGCAGCACGCGGGGGCTCCGGTGTTGAAGCATCCTGGTCAGCGCCGGTTAGTAAGGGCCTTGGTTCCGCCCATCCTCGCAGGAACGACGCGGATCTCACTGCCCCACGGTCCTTCTCAGCCACCAGTGGTGTGGGTGTCCTGATCCCCCACTCCAGTGCAACCTGGGTTTCTTTGCTTTTCTTCCCCGCCAAGAAATGGGGTTCTGGGATGAAGATTCTCCCTCACGGAGTCAAAGATGCAGTCCTTCTGACACAGAGAACTTTCCCTCTCTCCCCTCAGATTCCAGATTGCAGAGCAGAGAAGAACTGCAGGGGGGAGGCTGAGAAGAGGGAGGTCTAGAGAAATCTTTAGCTTCAGCTGCTCTGCTGCTACAGAAGCCTCTGCCATCGGGCCTGGAGGGAGTGGAGGGAGACGCACCCCCTGCCCCACGCACCCCTGCCCCACCTGCGGGAAGGAAGGGGGACTTGGGGGTGGGGGCAGGGAGCATCTCTTCATTTTCTTTACATGCAGAAGGTTTGCAAATCCCATTAATCTTCCTCACCTTGAGTTCATTTCCAAGAGAAGCAAAACAAAATCAACTTGGTATTCTGCAGACAATGAGGGTTTTCCTAGAACAGTAAGTTCACAGTTAATTTTTCCCTCTCCTGGAATCTGACACCCTGACACCGTAAACCATCTGTCTGGGCCATCGTGTGATGGGGTCCCAGAGTCTATGGGGATATTAAGTGGAGGAGAATTGTGCTGAAAAATGACACTGTGTCTCTGCCCCCGTCTCCTGCTCTGGGTTTGTGTTGGCCTGGGTCAGGCACCTCTTCCTCTTTGTCGTCCTCCACTGTGACAAATGTCCCTGTACCCTGTCCCATAGTGTCTCATCAGCCTGCCGGCCAACGCAGCCCCACGGCTGGCCTGTGTCCTGGAGAAGAGCCCCACTGGGGACAATCGGTCCCCCATCCTGTCTCCCACGGACCTACATGAGTCAGATGAGACCTCGCTCTGGCCTGGGGTCAGGGCTGTGACCCCAAGAGAAGGCTGGGTGCCTGACCAAGGCGGCAGGGATGGTGAGAGCAGTGCGAGGAGGGGCGGGGGGTGGGCATCATGTGGGAGGGCCAGGACACAGTCCTGTCCCCTCGTTTCTACTGAGATGGAGCCCCTTCACCCCAAAGCCCCAGATCATGTTTGTCCTTATGTCTTACTTCCCGGCCTCTGTGGGCGACACAGAGCCTTCTCCTGGAGCTCATCTGTGAGCTGCCTTGATGAGGATGAAGGACAGCGCACTGAGGAGGGGGCGCAAGGAGGAAGAGAGGGTGCTGGGCTAACCCCTCAGCTCTGTTATGGAGGCCCCCCTATGTGCCCGGCACGCTGCTAGAGGATGCTGCCCCCAGGCTCTCGGAGGCATCGTGGTTTGTAAAGCACCCACTGAGGGCTGAGCACAGTGAGGTGCTTCCCCTGTGAGCTCCGATTTAACTTCAGCCCCGTGCAGTACGACTCACACACGAGAGAGCTAGAGCAAAACAAGGCAACGCAGACACAGTAGGTGGGAGTCTGATCGCAGAGGCCGGGCTGCCTGCTTCCAGTGATTACAGCAACAAGAAGCCCTCGGCCGATCCGCGGGCACCCCTGCCTTGTGCCAGCCCCCCCCCGGAGTTCTGGCCGCATTAGCCCATTTAAGGCCCCCAGGAACGGACGAGACATGCACCGTCGGTCCCAGGGATTGTACACGGTGGAGGTGAGATTAGAACCCAGGACTCTCTGACCTGAGGCCTGAGTTTGTAGTCACGAAACTAATTTCTTTCTGATGGCAAGAGATGCAGAGGAGGGAGGAGAGAAGGAGAGAGGAGGGTCACTGCCCAAGGACTGACCCCGACGTGCACAATCAGCAGGCATTGCCTGTCTCGGGGCCCCCGTGCACGAGCCCGGGCTGAGAGGCCCTGGCGGGACTTCAAGGAGCAGCTCTGGCTATGGCGGGGCTGTGACCCATCACGACATGACCGTGTAGCTGTAGCCGGTCCCGAAACATTCCGACAGATCATCTCCCGGAGATAGAGAGTAGCCCACCACCTGCCTGACGGGGGCGGCTGGGGTCCACACCTGCCTTCTCGAGCATCTCGGGAAAGGACAGTGGGGAAGGAGGCAGGTGAGCACGGGTCCGAGCTAGGACTGCAGGGGTGTCCGTCGTCACTGCGGGGCTCAGAACCCGGTGGGCTGGGCAGATACCCAGAGAAGCTACATGCGGGGCGCGGGGGGGACTTGGCGAGGCCTGTCGGTCCTGCCCATCCCTGCCAGTGCATTGGCAAACTGGTTTTGGCCAGACCTTCGCGGGTCCCAGGCTGCAGGACCCTGTGTTATGGGGGCCACAGAGATGGGGGAGCTGCCTGACTCGAGTCCTAAAGCCAAATGAACAGCCCCTGTGGAGGGAAATGGGTCAAGGTCCCTGGAAAGGTACGCCATGTCTTGGGGTCACGGGCGGCGGGGCGGGGGTTCTTTCCATGGTGGAGGGTGATTGGGAAGGTCCTCACCAGGGGGTAACATTTGCAGAGAGCCATTAGAAAGCCTAGGGTCCCCACAGACTGTAAGCAGAGTGGTGGGGATACAACAAGCGGAAGGCACAGCCTAAGCAAGACCCAAGAGGCAAGCCAGCTTCTGCTGTTTGTAGGGGGCTCATGGGTCCCCTGCTCTCGCCAGAGTGTGGGGCCTGGGTGGGAAGGGACAGGAGCAAGAGGTGGACAAGGGGGTGGAGCCAGCCCACAGAGGAAAGTCTCAAAAGCAACACTCACGCTTGGTTCTGACTTCGGGCCTGTGCCTGCAGAGGGCTTCTGCTGCGATCAGCAAGGACATTCCCCGGCGTCACCCTCCATCTCCCTTCTTCTCTGGAAGCATAAGAAGCTCCTGTCTGTGACCCGTTGACAAGCAGCCCAATGGCTGGGGTCAGGTGGCCGGGCTTAGCGACCGTCCTGTGCCCTTGGGGGACGGTACACCGCGTGCCCCAGTGCCGTCTGGGTGTCCTCGAGTCCCCCCGGATCCTGAGGCTGGCTGCCACCCTGCGTATGTGGGTGGCCTCCCAGCTGGCCTCCTGGACATGACTCTTCGTGTGCCCAGCCCGAAGCCTTGGCCAGCCTCCTCCCCCTCAGGCCCGATCCATTTCTGCCTCCACTGCACTCACCTCCTGGGACGCAGATGCCGTGGTGGGCTGGAGCCGGCTCAGACCAGCTTCCCCAAACCCACGTGGTTCTTCCCACGCGCCCCCACAGAGGAGTCCCGTCACCATGGCTGGAACTGGCCACGGCAGGACCTGGCGGACATCAGGGCTTGTGTCCCCGGAGAGCCAGGCGTGAGACCCTTACTCCCATGCCGCCCCACTGACGACGCCCGCCCAGTGCCTCCTGTGGTTGGGGCCGGCCGAAGGGGCCGACGAGCAGGGGAGTCCCAGGGCTGGGTTGCTGAGGGTCCTTCAGGGGAAATGACCTTTCTTAACCAGGCTGCACGTAGCAGCTTCGAGAAGGACACACTCACCTGGAGCTCTTGATGGTGACTTTCAGTTCTGTCCCTCTTCTCCTCCCACTCCTCGAGGTCCCTAACTGTGCCACTCACTGCTCTGGGCCTCCATCTCTGGCCCACAAAAAGGGGGACAAAGGGAAATGCTCCGTGGAGTGCTCTCAGACCTCGGGGTGCTCATGAAACACCGTACAGCCAGTGGGATGCACCTGCCCAGGCCCAAGCTCCGCCAGGAAAACCCAGCTCTCTGGGGCTGAGCCTGAGGAGCTGCATGGAGTTCAAGGAGGGTCACCTGAGAACCACCTTGGGAAACGCTAAGCAGCCGGTTCCCTGTGTCCCACCGCTATCTCAGAGGGGCAACAACTAGCTGCTGGGCCGTCCCTGTGAGTGTTTGTAGCCTCCGTCAGCAGGGGCCCAAAATGCAACAGCTGTGTGGAGGGAGCCCAGCATCTCCCGTGTGCAGATCGGCCGCCGTTTGTGAGACCCCCACCAGCCTGCACATTCGCCATGCTGCCCCTGGCCACTCTCGGGGCCTCACGGGGCCTCGCTGGCCCCAAAGCCATATGTAAAACACCTGGAAAGAACAAATAATTCCCACACAAACAGCAAAAGGAGAGGCCATTTTCATCAGCCGAGGCACCATAAATCTTTATGTATTTCATGAATCTCACTTACATTTCTTGTCCAACTTGTGCATAAACCTTCTCCAGATTTATACAAGCAAACTGCATAAGTCTTCTCTTCCCAAACGGGCCCTATATCTTGATGACCTTTTAGAAACCAATGACTGCTTTTCTGTTGTTATCCATAATTGAAAAAGCACTGAAGATAAGAAAATTTATGGCAATGAATGATCTACCTGAGCAAAGCCATAAAGAACTCCGGGGATCTAAAAGAGGGGTGGAGGGGGAAGGCGCGCTCTCCCCGTTTATCAACTGTTACCTCGGTCAGCGGGGGTGTCCTGCAGCCACAGCCCCCTTGGCAGACCCCTCAAACCCAAGGATGTGACTGGTCCGGCCACTGTCCCTCGAGACGGTGTCCCAGGAGCAACTCTGTTTCCCGGGAAAAGGTCTGGAGACACAGTCCATTCTCATGACCAGTGGAGCTAAAAGATAAGGAAGGACGGAGAGGTCAACGGAAAGGGTCAGAGGAGTATTTTCCTGCCCCCATCAGCTCCTTGCTGGTTTACCGAGGGCCTACTAGGTGTCACGTTCGGTTGCAAATGCTGGAGACACTGGATGAACGAAACATACAAGACGCCTGCCTCTGCAGTATTTACGTCCCTTGGACCCAAGAGACTCCGGGGACAGCGGCACCAGCCACAGAAGGGCAGGAAAGGACTCTGTATGGCCAGACGGGCACCAACCAGCCTTCCCTCCTCTGACTGGCCCCGGGCAAGGACTGCTAGCTGCAGGAATTCATCATGCTCCTCCCAGGCACCAGGGGCCAAAGAAATTATGCGTTGACATAATCAGCACTTATGAAGCACCTTTGATATACAAAGGGCTCAGCCTGGAAGCTTCCGTTCTCAAACACATCCGTCCAGGTCTCTAAGGTTCACGGCAGCTCCAGGACAAACGAGCACCTCCCTCCCGTGGGAAAGGGGAAAGCTAGCCTCTTCCGGGAAGCGGGGAGCGGCAGATAAAGCAGGAGAGCCACTGCCCCAGGAAGTTCCTCACCAAGGGCGGACACAGGCTTAAATCACAGCGGGAGGAGCCAGGTGGATAGAACCAAGAACTCTGCCTCCGCCTGGCCCAGTCGCTGATCAGGAACAATCACTTACTCGGTCAGAGTCTCACATTTCTGGAAGAGGGGAGGGTGGAGGGAGGAGAGCCGCAGGAAGAGGCATTTGAGACCAAGACCCAGTGATGGTTGGAAGGAGGATGCGATGACCCATCCGTCCGGAGTCCTGGCTGCCGCCTCCATGGTGACCCCCAGCCTTCATGTCTGCAGGAGGCACCTGGACGGAGGCGCGAGCTGGGGGGTGGAGGGACCCCATGGAAGAGCGGCCAAGGACAAAATGAAGTCAGTGGTTATTGATTCTACGGTGGAGCTTACCAGTGGGCAAGTCCAGACGGCAGGCGTTTGACCCCCCAGGATGAGAAAGGGGTGGGAAGAGTGAGGGGCCACCGGGAGGAGTCTGTCCCCACTCCAGAGCCCGAGCTAGGACCAAACTGGACCCTCCAACCACCACACTCTTTCACGCTCTACAAGAACCAGCAACAGTGGGAGCCCCTTTCTTAATACCACCCACCCAAGAAAGACCCTCTGAGGCCTCCAGGGACACGAGTCGGCTAGGCCCACTGCCCAGCACTCATCCACACAGCGGTTGTTACTGGGGACCCACGGCTGGCGCCTGTCTACTGGTGGGGACCGATGGGAGGCCGTGTGCTGGGAGGGTGAGAATCGGGGGTCCGGCCACACACCCTGATGCTGAGCAAAGCACTGAACCCCCTTAGAGCCGCTATATCTTTACCTGTTGTACCCGTTAATGAGACAATTGAGAGCACCGTCTTCGGAAAGGTGGTACCAGAACTCAGCAGGATGGCGCGGGTGCCGTGCTGGGCACGGGCTGGTGCACGGCCCTGGCTGCGGTCATCGCTCGTCCTTCCTTCCAGCATGGAGCCCTGCAGTGGGGGATGGAGGGAACCGGGTTACCGATCACAGCAAGGCTGTGACGCCGGCAGGGAGACTGTGATGTCACCGCCCGTGGCGACCTTCTCTGGCCAGTGCCCAGGGTGGCGGGCGTGCTGAGAACACGAGGAAATGACCGGCTAAACGTGCTCGGGGACGCCCGGAGGGGCTGGACGTCACAGGAAAACGGGCAAAGACTGTACCTTGGGCCACTCCCCAAAGCAGCGCCACTGAAGTCAAGTGAAGGTGCTGAGACCTCGGGAGACAGACAGCCTGGACCCCAGCCTTGTGTGACTCGGGGCAGGCTACCTTCCCCGGTCTCACTTGCCCCTTCTGAAACAAGTACCTTCCCCACGGGGTTGTGGAAGGGCCACCTGAGATAACAGGGTCACGGCGCTTAGAATGATGGCCAGCTCTGAGGAGGGCTCATACTCTGGGTCTCCTTGCGGGCAGGAGAGCTCCCTAGGGGTGCAAGGGGAGGCACTGACCCTCGGAGCAGCTGCTCCCACTCAGGGAGAGACAGGGCCTCCCACCCTAACTTTGGGAGACTCCCTCCATCCCCAAGTGCCCCTTCTCAGCCTAAGAGCCACATTAGAGGCTTAAATGGGGTGCCTGGAGGAGCACGAGGCCCATGTCCCCCCAACACTGTGTGTGTGTGTGTGTGAGTGTTGCTTGTGGGATGCTGTTGTGTGTCATGCGAGCGTGTGTGGGTCCGCGCATGTGAGCATGCTGTGTGATGTGCGTGTCCTAGGGAAGGGGCAGAGGCTGTCATCAGACCCTCCGAAGGACATGACCACCCCCCACACACGCCATTGCTCTCATTCCGACACTTCCTCAGTGAGATTTCAGGTTTCCTCCAGACTGGGAAGAAACCCGGGGGACATAAGCTCCCACTCGAGCTCCAGGCCAGCTGGCAGGACATAAGAACCTAAAAGGCACTAAAAAACCCAGGCAAGAAGAAGGAACAGATCCCACCGTGAAATGGCGCTCTCGCCATGTGGGAGAGGCACGGCGGCTGCACGAGGCTGCTCTCCTTAGGAAGGCGTGCGTGCAAGGCGCGATTTCAGGACCACCCCACCCTTCACTGGGAAGGAGGGAGCAGCACGCATAAACACCTGCTTCCCCTCCAGGGGTCCGCATCCCTCGCTCCAGGCAGCGGGAGAGCCCGTGGGACCTGCGCCTGTGCCAACCTCGGGGCTGTGTCCCCACTGGGCTCTCCTGGGCAGGAACATCACACATGTGGGCTGATTTTTCCATGCTGGGGGAGACTCCAAGCTTTCCGGGGCAAGATGCAAAGTACTAACCATAAGGGAAGTGTATAAAAATGAAGAACTTCTAGGGCGCTTGGGTGGCTCAGGGGGTTAAACGTCTGACTCTTGATCTCAGCTGAGGTCGTAATCTCAGGGTCTTGAGTTCAAGCCCCACTTGGGCCCCACACTGGGCTTGGAGCCAACATAAATAACTAGATAGATAAATAGGTATGTAGATAGATAGATAGATAGATAGATAGATAGATAGATAGATAAAATTAAGGACCTCTGTTCATCAATAGTCAATACAATTAAGAGGATGGAAAGGGAAGGCACAGCCACAGATTGAAAAAACATCCCCTATCTGTTTCTCTCTGTCTCTGTCTCTCTTTATGTCTACATGAGGAGCAGATGTATCACAAGGCACTGGCCCACTCGATTGCAGAGGCTGAGAAGTCCCACGGTCTGGCTTCTGCAAACCAGAGACCCAGGACAGTTGGCGGTGTATTTGGAAGGTCTGAGAACCAGAGAGCCGATAACCCGGGTTCCAGCCTGGGTCTGGGGCCTGAGGACCGGGAACACACAGGCAGGAGAAGATCAACATCCAGCTCAACAGGCCAGGCAGTTAATGCGAACTTCTTGTACCTTCCTGTTCTATCTGGCCCTCGGTGGAGGGGTCGATCCCCATTTATGTCGAGGCGGGAGAGCTACTCATCCACCTACCTGCAGGCTCATCTCTTCCAAAACTGCGCTCCCAGACACACCCAGAAACAAGGGTTAGCCAGCTATGTGGGCGTCTCCGTGGCCCAGTCAGTTTGTCACATAAAATTAGCCATCACAATATAGAAAGAATGCCTACAAGTCACCAGGAAAAAGGCAGACCGTTTAACATATAAATGAGCCAAAACCCTGATCAGGTACTTTACAGAAGGGACGAAGGTCAACAATCACATGAAAAGGTGGCCAGCCTCGTGATGAACTTCCCGAGGGACACCGCGACCAGGGCCACGAGGGGGGTGCCGCAGGGGGGAGGCTGGCATCGTGGTGAGAGGGGAGGGCGCGGAGCAGCCAGGTGCTGGCCTGCTGCAGGGAATAGGAAATGGTACGACTAGACGTCATAGAACCTGCCAGATCTCTCCCACGCTTGCAGCCCCCAGATCTGTCCTGTGTCTGCAGTGCTATTCAGAATAACCCCGAACTGCAAACGCCCCCAGATCCACTGACAGAAGGATAAACATGGCCAGGCTTCTTAGCCCCAGTGGGAGGGTTTGCAGCGACGGGAATGAGAAATCTCCAACCACGCGTGAGATGACGTTGAGGAACAGAAGCTAGAAGCAGACGGGTGCAAGCCATATGATCCTATTTACATGAGATCTTTAAAGAGGCAAAAATTCATCTGTTCTGTTCAAAGTCAGGAGAATGGGCACGATGGTGCCTCCCACGGACCCCGGGTTCAGGCCCGTGGTCTTCACCAGTAGCCCGGGGGGGATCATTTTCCCCTCCCCCTACTCCCCCACCCCACGATTCACTGGCCTCCCGACCCAGTCCCTCCTCTCCAGAGAGATCTAGCTAAAACGCAAAGACAGCCATGCCACTCGTGCCCCTGCGCAGGCCCCCACCCTGGGGTGGCCACGGTCACAGTCGAAGCATCTGTCGTGGATGACCACAACGTGGTCCAGACGCACGAGGCCATCTCATCCAGCCCTAAACAGGGGGGCTCTCCAACACCTTCCGGAACGTGGATGAACCTGGAGAATGTGTGGCTTGGCGAGAGAAGGCAGGCGCGGAAGGACGGACACGGAAGGACGGACACGGCAAGACTCGACGTGCATAAGGGGCTTAGGAGCAGCCCGGCCCACAGAGACAGAGGGTGGAGTACTTCCGGGCCGGGGCGGGGGCGGGAAATGAGGAGCCAGGGTTTAATGGGGACAGGGGTCTAATTGGGAAAGACACGGATGTCCTGGGGGCAGACCGTGGTGATGGGCACACGCTGGGTGAATGGACTTATTTCCTGAGCGATCCCCTTAAAAAAGTAGCTAAACAGCAAAGCTTTGGACAATGTGTATCTTCCCCCCACCTCAGGGACTGTGCATTTGGCGCTCCCTGTGCCTGGGAAGGTCTCTGCAGGGCCGGCCCTTCTCCTTGTTGGAGGGTCAGGCTAGAGGTCACTCCTCCAGAGGCTCTCCCCACCGCCAGAGGACGGGACTGGCCCCACCCGGCCAGTTTCCAGAACATCACCTCTTTGTGCATAGCACATCTCTTGCTCCAGGATTTTTCCTACTATTTCTTTCTTTTCTGTCTCTGCCAACCTGCAGCGATGTTCCATGAGAATTGAGCCTCGCTCGTCTGCTTAACGGTGCTCGGCACACAGTAAGTGTTCCAAGGACCGTGGAAGGAGGGAAGGAAAGAAGGCGCTCAGAAATCATACACAGACGCCCAGCCATGGTTTGCCTGCAGGGCGGTGGGCTAGAGGTAGAGTTTTGGGGAGTAGGAGGTCTCCCATGCCCTTGGGGAGCTAATGGAGGCTCCGGGAAGACTCCAGGAAGATTCGCTTCCATCCCCCCTCTCCCCCTGGCCTCCCAGGCCACACAGGCTGCTCTGTCCAGTGGGAGGCAAGTCTCCCAGAAGGACTCCACTGAGATCTGGGGGCAAATGAGCCCCAAGCCTTGATGAGGCTCATGGTGCCCGCCACCTGGCACGTGCTGCCAGGATTGCCTTCATGTGGCCCCAAACCTGAGGACAATCCTTCCCAAGCATTTCCCCTTTCCGGTTGCAAGCGCTTTCTGTAGGCAGAATGAGGGCCTGGGAATGAGGGAGAGAGGGTCAGTTGCGGGGAGAGGTGGGGAGGAAGGGAGAGATGGGGGGAGGAAAAGTGGATGGGGGAGGGAGACGGGGTGGGGCGGGAGGAATGGGGCTGGGAGGGGAGAGGCGAGTGAGGGAAGGGAGAAGTTGGGGGGCAGCTGACCAGGCAGGACCCTCTGCATAGGCCTCGCTGCTCCAGAGTTTCTGGGGTGCCCCCAGAGCCCACCCCATTTCCTCAGCTGCCGGGTCCCCGCCCCCTCGGGGGCCATTTTCCTGCCCAAGTGCCCATAAACATCTCGCTCAATGGGCTTCCTCAGGAGCGCTTAAAGGAGACAGCTCGTCTCCCTCGCTCGCAGGGCAGGCATTTGGAGGGGTGTACACACAGGGGTGCGGGGAAGGGGTGGTCGCAGGCACGACGACAGAGTCCGCGGCACTCGATTTCCCTGTGGGGTGTGTGTGTGTGTGTGTGTGTGTGAGAGTCACTACAGAATGCTGCCGGAGCAATCTGGTTTCCAAGGAAACGGTGTGAAGGTGCGGCTGCCGCACACTCTCAGGGAGAGACGCGTGCCATCCGGGGTCGGGCGCCCAGCTGGAGCCCAGCCAATTACTGCCCACTTGGTACACGGAGAGCCTGGCTTGCCACGGAGCTGGCAGGGGGCCAGGGAGCTGGGCCGCCCCAAACCCTGCAGGAGAAACCCCAACCTGGGGAGTGGAGGGGGGCGAAGGAGCAGGGGTTGGGGGGCAGCCGCAGAAGCCCCCGATGAAAGCCGGCATCCCCCCTCTGAACCCACCAGCTCCCCCGCCCCATGCCTGCAGGGTTGGGGGGGCAGGCAGGCAGCAGGCCACCCCGGGCCCCACTCCACCGCTAATTATTTTCCATGATGAACATGTTATCATGTCTTACACTCGAAATAATCAATTTGGAATCACCACTTTGATGAGTTAATGGGCACTTGGTGGGTGTCATTTGAGAATCTCTCTGTAAAGTACGGTTCTATTTTTAACAGCAGCTGCCTGGGGCACAGCGGAGGACATGCTAAGCGGGCGGGAGTTCCCACCTCCCCATCTCTCCCTCTCCGAGTCTCTTACCTCCAACACCACCGCCTCCCGCTCCTCTGGGCTGTGGCCCGGTGGACTAGTGACAGCCAGTGAAGGAGCTCGACTCCCTGTGCCCAGATCAGGTGCCCACCCCCTCTGGGCTAAGCCCTTGAGTGGCTGTAGAGGGAATCCCTTGCAGGACTCATAGCTTGAATCCTGACCCCCAGTGAGATGGCGTTTGGAGGTGGGGCCTTTGGGAGGAAATCAGGTCATGAGGGGGGAGCTCTTAGGAGTGGGATTAGTGCCCTTAGGAAGGAGACCCTTTTCCTCATCCTTCCTCCATGCGCTGACACAGTGAGAAGCAGAAAGAGGACCCCTACCACACTCCGAATCTGCAGGCACTTTGACCTTGGACTTCCAGCCACGGGAACTAGGAGCAATACTGCGGTGTAGTTTAAGGGCCCAGTCTGGGCTGGGGTTATGGCCTCCGGGACACACATGAGGAGCCCGTGCTGTTAGGCTGCCAGATCCACCAGACGTCTTCAGAAAGCAGTTTTGATCAATACTTCCATTTCTCTTGGGAGAGCACTGAGGCTCTGACGTTTGAAACCAGAGTCTGGCCCCAGGCCTGAGGCCGTCTGCACACTCTCTCCCAGTATCCCGGCCTAATGTTGCTGAAACAAGCAGCAGGAGAATTTCAACAGAAGGACCTGTTTCATTGCAAAGGCCGACAATGGAAGAATTAGATGAGAGTCGTCAGACACGGCAGTGGAGTGTGGGCAGAGCGGGCCGAGCAAGGGGGTGAAAGCTCATCGTTCCCGGTGGGCTAGGGAACTTCTCGCCTGCACATCACAGACTCACCAATATCTATTCTTCCGAGGTGACCCGGGCCTGGTTCCTGAGGGCACCTGCTTTGCAGGGCTTGGCCTTCTGCTTCTGGTCTTCCTAACCTTAGTAACATGGATCCCTGTTGGCTGACTCCCTAGCATCCCTGCCCTCTTCCCGACTGCCTCCATCTCTCCAGGTGGGGACTGTCTGCCTCCCAGGAACCTGACTCTATTGCTGATTTCAGAGATACAAAGCACATCACATAGGCTGTAACCCTATCTCTTTTGCATCCCTTTGTCACCGTGATTAGCCCAAAGGTGGGCATGTTAACCAATCCGGCTTCATTAATGCAAGCTCAGAACCTTCACTTGGAACAAAGAGGCTCGCTCTTTCTAACCAGAGATGACCCTGAAAGCATGAGGTCCCAGAGAGCTGCCAGCAGGGTCTGGGACCCACTGGAGGCAGAAACTAGAGATGAAAACACAAACGTGACACACACACACATGCATTATGGCTGCCGTGGTTCTTTTGGGTCAGAAGGTCCTGGTTGCAGCACACACGGGCATCCTCGGGGAAAGTAACCATCAGATAGCCCCACCTCAGCTTGCTCTTCAAAAGCTGGGCAGCTCTAAGATCCCCTTTCTCTATTCTAGAAGAGCAGGAGACATCCAGACAGGCTGAAGCAGGGAAGTCTCCTGTTGCAGCCAATTCCTTAGGAAGCCAGATGATCTGGTCCCTGGCCCCCTTCAAAGCAAATCCCAGCTTCTCTGCGGTTCCACAAGGGGAGGATCCAATTCTCTTTGTTCCCTGTTTCATTCTGTGTCCTCTGGCCACCTCCCACCCAGGAGGGAAGAGGAGCATGGAAATTCTTGCATAGGTTTCTCTCCAGGGTGCCCGAGTCATTAAGCCCGCAGAGCTCGTAAAATTCCACACTCAAGTGCTTGCTGGGTACTGGCGGTATTGTGGGGTTTGCAGAATTCTTGAAGGCCAAAGTTACAGTGAGATCTCCTGGACACCTTTGCAAGAACTGAGGTGCTGTATGAGGGATAAAAAAAAATAAAGGGGGGGGATCCAGAGAAAAGGAAGTTTGTACTTGGTGTTGTGAATTCTCAGGGTTCCCCCACACTCATAAAATAAAGGGCTGGAGATGTCTGCAAAAGTATGCAAACCCCAAATTTAGGATATGGCCCACAGGATACTTGAAGGGGTGTGCAGAACTGCCACTCCAACGCTGGTGGGCAGGCTCACTGAGGAGCCCCATGTCTGCATCTCAGACACTCAGGGAAAGCAGGTGTGGCTCTCGGGGAGGCTGTGCGCGGGGACCAACAGGCCGGTGTTCTAGAGCTGTCGCTGCTCTCCAGCACCTGCCGGATGAAAGGACACATGGTCTGATGCCAGTCTCCAAATGCAGAGATTCATCAACATGCTTCAACAGGTTAGGGGGAGAAAAGACTGTGGATCGAATAGAAAGTCAAACCGTGCAGACGTGGAATAAGTCACCATTTACACAGAACCCAGGTCTCCCATATTCATAAGTGCTCCGGCATTAACATCTCTCCTTATCCGTGTACCCCATTTCCGGTGTGGTCCTCAGTGTCTGGAAAGTCCTCAGTAGCGTCAAGTTGGCATCATTATTGCCAAAAACAATATATCACCTCTTCAAAACATATCTCATGCCTGTGTATATGACCCAAGTTTTTAAAAGTATCTTCTAATAAGAGTGTTGTGGGTTTTGAACTCATTTGTTAAATATATGAAATGCACAACATTTTCCAAGACTGTGGGAACAACTGATTGACATAAGGAGGATGGAAATGAAACCAGTAAATTCCAGTTAAAAAAAAAATCACACAATTGTCAGAGGGGATTGAAAAACAAGTATCCTGGTTTAGTAGCTGCAGCCCCCATCTTTCTTCCTCTAGATGGATCTTCCTATCTCGGTGAGGCCTTGTTTCCATCTAGGATCACCACAAACCACTGTTGACATAAACGACTGAGAAGGGGGATTTCAAGTCACATTAAGCATTAAGCCAAATTTTTTGAAATCCTGAAGGATAGTCAGTTTATTTTCTACAAAGCATGAAGCACATCAGTGGGGAAAGGCTAGTCTTTTAAAGACATGGTCTAACAACTGGACACCCATAAACAAAAGAGATAAATCTCAACCCATATCTTTCAACATATATAAAAACCAACTCACAAGGAGCACAGACCAAAACTTCTAGAAGAAGACATGGGAGAAAATCCTGGATTAGGGGAAGATGTCTCAGACACAAAATAAAAAGCATACTCCGCAAAAGAAAAATAAATTATGAGCCGGACTTCTTCTGAACTAAAAACTTCCACTCTTCTAGAAATGTTGTTAAGAACACAAAAACAAAAGCCTCGGACTGGGAGCAAATATTTGCAAGACATATTTCTGCTCTAGGACTCATGTCCAGGATATTTAAAGAACTCTCAGAATGAATAAGGCAAAATAAGCAATCCACTTTTTACAAGTAAGCACGAGATTTGAGAAGACCCTTCACTGAAGAAGAAGGTGTACGGATGGTAGATGATCACACGGAAAGATGTTCAACGTCATTAACCGTCAGGGAAATATCAAGTAAGCCCGCGATGAGATCTCACAACACAGAGATCACAGTGGCTGAACGCTTTTTAAGTCTGACAACAGCAGGAGTTGGTGAGGATGTGGAACTCTGGTCTTGCGGGTTTAACAGCCAAATGGACGACCGTTTGGGGGCACACACTCGTAGGATTTCCATGATGGAAATGTGCAAACCTGCGTGGGACTGCCCGTAGCAGCTTTATTTATTATCATCAAAAACGGGAAACCTCCTGGATGTGCCTCATCTGGTGGCAGATAAAGAAGTCACAGTGAGCCAGGCAGCGGGGTGGGAGCTGCAACGTGAAGGATGAGGCCTCTAGGCACGCAGCATGGATGATACACAAAGGCATCGTGCTCCGTGAAGGAAGCCAGACCCAAAAGGCTACCGGCCGTGTGTGTCTATTTAACAGACATTCTGGAAAAGGTAAAACTATAGGGAGGGGAGATTTTCACTGGGCTCAGGGAACGAAGTGTTACACAGTCTGATTGTGGAGCTGCTTACATAATTGTATGCATTCATCAAAACCCACGGGGCTGGCCACCAGCAAGAGTAAATTTTACTGAGTGCAAATTACAGCCTAGTACTCAGACCTGAAAAAAGAGAATATGATCAGATTGACCTTACTAAAATATAAATTTGTAACAGGAGGGTAACATGGATTATCAGCCCGTGTGGCGTGTGTTGAAGTCAGGCTGCTAACGCCAAGTCGGTTAATCGCGATTAGGACTCCGTAGCATTTCCTGAACTGGAGGTTCATGCCATCCTTTGGGGGGGTGGCTGGGCCGGACGGGTGTCAACATCCTCGTGGGTGCTGAGAAAGGCAGAAGGCCCCGATGGGTAACAGCTTAGGAAAATGGGGGGGGACCAAACCGAGGAGAGGTGGGGACTTAAGGAGGAAGGTGCTCAGAGAAGCGTGTTGGGAGGGAAGAGGTGGCAGCGGTCTGGGTGGTGCTGGGTGCCCTTAGCCGCCTCCCACCATCAGGGCTGTCGGTTCCGTCAGGATTATGTGAGCAAAGCAGACAAAGGGCTGAGATCTGACCAGCACAAGCCAGTTCTCCCCCCACTGGGGACCATTTTGGCCCATGAGCAAATAACCTAGTGACCCCATCACTCGAAACTAAAAGGGGTCACCAGCCCCTTGACCTCTGTGTAGTTTGACCGAAGACAAATAAATTTTCCTGTTTGTTTAAGGAAAGGTCTGCAAAGCCAGAGCCCTGGGAAGAGACCTTCCTCTCTCCACTTAGAGTAATAGACTCCTCGCACGTCACTGGTGCCCAGCCCCTCGGGCAGGACCAGCTCTCTCCTGTCCACTCTTGGGGCCACCACGAGGTCTGCTCTCCAAACACAGACACCTTGCTTTTATTAAGGGATGTACCATCACCTGGGGAGGATGTGTTCCAGTTCCTGGCATGTTTCTAGCATTCAGGAGAGTGGTCTGGCCCACAGAAATCCTGGGTACAGAGTGATGGTCCAGGAGCAGACACAAAACGCCAAAGGGAGAGACAGGGACCCTACCCCGCAAACTTGGAATTGACATGCATAGAGATTCAGTCTTGCTCTGAGGGGCTGCTCTGTGCATTTCCCTACAGAGAGACTAGAGGACTGGTCAGTGACCCGCTGAGCTGGGGTGTCACTCGTGGCCCCAGAGGCACTTCCTGTTCTTACCCTCAACACCCTTCTTGTGTCCTTGAGCTGGCTCAGGCGGTTCTGCTCCTTGAGGAATTATTTCCATTTTCCTGAGAAGCTCTCAGGCACTGGCAAGTGAAGTCGCTAGTCCAAAGTGACACGATCAGTTAGGGGACAGGAGAGAGCCAAGTCCAGATAAGTCCAAGTCTGAAATTTGTGTTCCCAAAATAGTGCTCTTGGCAGGGCTTCCAGAGAAATTCCCTATTTCTGAACTCTTCCCAGAATGTTCCCTGGGGTTCTCAGTCCTGGCTGCCTATCAGAATCAACTCTGGAGCCTTGAAAATGGAGCTGAGCCCCACAGAAGCACGCACACCTGGACCTCTGCCCGAGGAGAGCACAGGCCAGTCCTGGGAGCTTGCGGGCACGCCCACCGGGTCCAGCCCCAGAACCGATCAACCATCTCCATTTCTTTAGGGATTCCAGAACCCCAAGGCACGCTGAGGAAAGGGCTAGAGGGGACAGGGCAGTCGGGGAGGGGGAGCTGGGAAAGCAAGGGTACTTCCCAGGAGGCTGGCAGTCAAGAAAGAGGGTGCTCATGGAGACCAGAGGATGAGAATGAGGGAAGGCTTCCCAGATCAGAGCTGGTGGGCGGGGCCTGCTTGAGAATGGGCGGAGTCGGGGTCATAGGGACGGGGCTCGCGGGTGTCCGGGACAGGCAGGAGGGAGGTGTAGATGCTGTGGATGAATCCTGCAAGGTAAGACAGGGCCAGATGGACCCAGATTGCTCCCCCCTGAACTCACCACCCCAACCCAGTGCCTGGCTTTTATCTGGGAAGAGACTGGCAGTCCCTATACCGCCTGTTTGTTCTGGCCTGGAAACACCGGGCTGATCACCTCCCCGCATTCCCAGGTCCGGTGAGACTTGGCCCAAGGCCACAAACAGCAGAGGTGTGGGGCACGACTTCCGGGGAAGGCAGGAACTCCGGCTCAGAGGGGAGACAGTCAGAAGAATCTTTCCTTCCGAGTGCCGGTCAAACCCTGTTAGCAAGCAAAAATGCCGTTGACTCGCTGGTAGGTTCTGGCTGACCCAGATGAGATGGGCTCCTCACGCCCCGCAAGGCCTCGGCCTCTGGTCAGCGACTTTGACCCAAGGACTGCAGGGCCCCAAGGATTAAGCTAAGCTTCTGTTAAGCCCCTGACCTTGCAGATAACATCACGCAAACCAAACCCACGGGACCTTGTGGTTCTCCTCAACACAAATGCATCTTACACTCTGCCAGGAAAGCTGTCAACCTAACTCCCATGTCTGCTTCCAGCCCTCTTCCTCGGGGGACCGCTGAGGGTCCCAGCAGTGGGGACACGCGCACCCCTGGGGCGCTGAAGCCTGGGCAGCCACCTCCCGGAAGGTGGCTGGCTTTCATCTGCACCAGCCACTGCCCACCCCGGGGGAGGGTTGTAAAGACTGTCCCGACATCCTCTTCAGGGCCAGATTCTCATCCCTGAGGGCCAGGAGGACACACGTCCGCCCACACACGTGGTCAGGATCACCTGGAATGGTCTCTCTGGCAGCTGACGGCCCGCCCTTTCCAGCTCCTGATTGGCTGACACAGTAGTTCATCACCAACCCGGGGAGCCAATAGGGTGACAGTCGTGGCCTACACGTGACCGCACACGTGGCATCCACGTGCCGCTGAGCAGTGGGGCGACTGCACTTCCGAGCAGATGAGTGTGTACCGGCCCGCACCCAGTCGCCGGTGGAGGGAGTCGCACAGCTCCCGTGATGTAGTGACAGTTTCGCAGTGGCAGGAAGAGAGGAGTGGCCCGTCCTCAGTGGAGTGATGACGTTCCCAGAGTGATGACGTTCCCTCCCCACGGAGGGTCGCTTGTTTGCCAAGCGTTCGCCCTAAAACCCAGCCTTGTTTCTGGGTGAGGGGGAGGCCAACCGGGGGTCCCCGCACCACCCCGTCTGCTCAGTCTTTGCAGCTGCCCCTTTAGCAGCATAGACGAGGCATTGCGGTCACCCCAGGGTTCACAGCAGCCTCTTTCCATCCATGGCATATCCGTAGCCTCAGCATTTGGAAACTCTGCCCGCTGTGCCCCACCCCATCGGTGACCTTGGGCACGTCCTTGAACTTCACTGGGCCTTTGTCGCCTCCTCCAGGAGGGGAGCAGAGTGAGGCACTGGGTTTCCGCAGCCCCTCTCAGCTCTGAGGTCTGTGCATTCACTTCCAATGCCTCTGTACCTTCTCCCTGAGTCCAAACCTGGAAGAGAGGAATCCGCTGTTTATGAAAACGCTTATATTTTCCAAAGGGACCCTCTCATCCCCTGGCATCCTTTTGTGCTTCTGACGTCTACCTGCGCCTCTGGCTCCCAGGGAAAGGACTCTTTCATTTCATTGTACCGTGTCCTGATTATTAGCTTCATCTGGGCAACTGAAGAAATTCCAGCCATAAATAATAATGATGATTATAAAAATAATAACAGGCACAGTCTCCTCCCCGTGTCAAAGAGCTGGTTGCTTCCTCTTTTTCTTCTTCTTTTTTTAATGCCACTCTGTGCCAAAGGCCTTCAGAAAAGGAGTTAATTAATATCCCTCGCTGTGGACTAATTCTCGTTTCAACATGTGGCTGTCATTTCCCTGTCATCATAGCTGATTTACAACAGGGTTTAATTAAATTCTCCGTACATTATTCAGCATTCTCCAAAGACAACACCAGAGAGGCCCCGGGTATTTAAAATGTCACCTGCTGAGACATATCACCTCTTCTTAAGTAAATATGACAGTGATCAAACTTTGGCTAATTACAGTGACTTAGTTATTTGTTTGTATGTTTTAATATTTAATTGCTTTCATGTTCATCCAATTACTGAGCAACGGCAAATAGAAATTAACTTTTTATCAACGTGTTCCCAGCCCAGCGAATAAGCACCCCGAAGCCTCCATACAAGGGGACCTGCCCAAGCTGAGAGATTGCAGACACGTTCTCAAGCTCAGTGCACGGGTCAATTAAATTAAGGAAGAACCCTCGCGGCTCTTGCCCCAGCTCCCAGCCTGCCTGGGATTGCACGCCCAGCTTCTAGCAGCTTCTGACTCAAGACTAAGAGCGGTGAGCACAACATGCTCAGGGATTTAGCTCCATACTGCCACCCCATGGCCGCTCAGCGCAACTGCACCACTTCCTTCAGATGCTCAGGGTTCCCTGGAAGGAGATGGAAGAGAACTCCAGGAGCCTGTGTTTTTGAGTTCCCCACACTGCAGCGCAGCGGAGGCTCTGTCTTCATGCTCGTCCAGCTCCGGGGGCCGTCTGCTCCTTGTTAGGAGCTGTAGCGCCTTCTGCCAAGCTCCCTGGGACGAAGGCAGCCCCTGAAAATGTTTCTACTGTGTGCCATTTGTATCACAGGTTCCAGCTAAGAAATGAGAGTCAGAAAATATGCACGCAGCTTATCATGAATGGTTGTTCCATCACATGTCTTAGCCAGATGCTGAGATGTCCCACAGGGTCCCCCAAAACTGGTCCCTCAGGCGTTATCTTGAAAGCTCCTACTTGCTCCAGCCCATCATTTCACATTTCGATGTTTGCTTTTCTCCTAGTCCTAACCTCAGTATCTCAATTTCTTCAGAATTTTAAAAATAAAAAGGGATGAAGAATTAAGCCCTTCCTGGAACTCTCTCCATGATTTCAAATTGGATAAGCCTGTTCTACCTCCATCCGAACCCCGCAGCCTCATGGGATGTTGGTTTAAAGCGTTCAACTTTCCAAAAATAAAAATAATCTTTTCATGTACTTACATCTTATCTTCCCAGCTCAGCTGTAAGCTCCTTAAGGGGCGGGCCCAGAAGCCAGCAGAGACTTAACCACTAAAACTAACCACAGGTGAAAACTAAAGAAAATAGCAACTGGCTAGCTTTCTGCCGAATGGTCCATGGTTGGCTTATGTAGGGTCTGGCTCATGAGGGGGCAGACAGGTGTCATGGAAGGAAACCCCTTTGTTCATTGAGCAAGCAGCATCTACTGTGTCCTAAGCGTGGGCTCTAGTGATTAAACAATGCAAAGGCCCTGTCCTTGGTGCTGGAGTCTGGGAGAAAGCACAAATAATCGTGAGCTGGGGTGTGTGGCTGAGAAGGCAGAGGACATAGGACTGTGACCAAATGAGGGGACCTGGTCTGAGGAGCCAGCACGAGCTTGCCAAGGAAGCCAGTGTGAGCTGACAGCTGAAGAAAGAAGAGGAACCTTTTCCATTTAACCTTTTCCATTTTTTTCCTGGGGGCCTCGAGTTTATGCAAATGAGCTCAGCCCAGGAAGAGAGATTCTAATTGGTCTCAGCAGGTGCATCCCTGGTCAGGGGTCAGTACACAGTTCTGTACCTGTGTGAATATCTCCATCGGGGTCCCTGAAGCCTGCACTGGCTGTCACACCCACTCTCCTCAGATCCTGGAGACTTTTACCTTAAATTCACATCAAGTCCTTATTCCCATTTCCTCTCAAGCTAATTCTCCTCGACAGGCAAGTCCTTAGAGAAAGCAGGAAACCTTCAAATCTCTTGGCTTGGTCAGGAACTACTGAGAAACCAAGGCAACAGAGAATACAGCACAATGGACCAAGACGAGGCAAGGCTCCAGGGAAGGGTCTGGACCTTAGGGAACGGGGTGGGGGGGGAGGCTGCAAACATGGGGGGCCAGTTCAGATGGTCCCTCTGAAAAGCAAAAGAATCTCTACAGGATTGAAGCCATTCAGTTTATCCTTGTCAGAGCCCATCAGAATAAGGCAAGTGGTAAGACTCAGGCCCTCCTGTAAGTGTCACAGGTTGTCATAAGACAAGGAACAAAAGGTTGGGCTGTCCCCATCTGAGCCCATCTGGAGGAGCAGGAGAGGCTTCATAGAATATAAGAGGATGTATGGGACATCAAGGACATGAGAAAAGGACAGCAGGGGAAAAAGAGTCAGTGATACAACTTCTCCCTGACTCCCCCTCGCAAGACATACCCTTGGTGCCAAAATACATAGAGAGGCAGCAGTTTAGGTCCTGGATGCCTGCCGGCATCAGCCTCCAGACTTGTAAGTGGACATACCTTTAGATGATTGCAGCCCCAGACTTTGAGCCATCCCATCTGAGGCTGTGTAGTGCCAGGAAAAGCTGTCTCCACTGAGCCCATGAGCAAAATGAATGTAGTCATTGTTTAAATAACTCCTAATTTGGGGCTTATTACATAATACTAGAGAGCCAGAACAATACCTGTGATCCATCTCAACCTTGTCTCTCTGATGGCAAATACCACTTTAACTTTCAAAATTTATTAATTTCTTATCCAAATTTATTAATTCATATTATTCTCATTCCAAATTTCCACCTGGGTTAAGATGAAGTGTGTTTTTTCTCTGTCTGAATTAAGGAGTTACATAAGCAACTTAATCATGTACCCAAGATGATAGGGAACAATTGAAACCATCTTCAGGAGGCACCTGGGGGGTTCAGTCAGGTAAGCATCTGATTTCGGCTCAGGTCACGATCCCAGGGTCCTGGGGTCCAGCCCCGCATCGGGCTCCCCGCTCGGCGGGAATCGTGCTTCTCCCTCTCTTTCTACTGCTCCTCCTGCTTGTGCTGTCTCTACCAGATAAATAAGTAAATAAAATCTTTAAAAGAAACAACAAAGAAACTATCTTCAGGTACATTTATCACATGTATTTGCATACAAAGAGGTAATATTCTAGTCACAAAGTAAACTTATCTGTTTGTTCTGGTCTTTACAAGTAACTTTGAGACACTTGAGTACATTAAGTAGTCACTCCAGGTGCCTGAATGTAATCCATCAGGTGTTTCTTTAAAAACATCCAGTAACAAGCTTGCCTCTCCAGCATTGCTCCAAGGCCTCTGAACCCAATCATAAGTAAATCCTTGAACTTTCTATTTAGAATCACCCTGAAGAGAGCAGCTTTGCCACAAATCCATACCTGTAATTCATCTGTATTGTCCTGTGACTTTCCATTTAGGACTTATATCTGTGCATTTTCTCTGCCCTCCGCATCTTACTATACTCAGCAGATCTCTACCAACAGTCAGACAAATCTATTTCTTATCATACTTTTATCTTCATCCCCTTACCCAGAGAAACTTACTTTCTCTTTGTGATGCACCCTCAAAGTCCCTAAAAGAAGTTTACCTGAACCTGTAACCTATATTTTAACTGAAACCACCATTAAATTGAAACCCCAGAAAGCCCAGATCTCAGCAGTAAAGACCATGTCTTAAGAGTTAAGGGCCACACCATACATCCAAGTTGAAGATCAAAGCAGGTCCATCCAGACAATACAACAAAACCTTGCAGGAAGAAAAGCATTCACCAAGAATTTAACTGCATGCCAAACAAAACTCAACATTTTTTAAGTCAGATAAGAAAATCCAGACTTCATACAACATATCTTCTGAAATGTCCAACATACAATCGAAAATTACTAGACATGTGAAGAGAGAAAAATATAACCCGTATCAAGCAGGGGGGAGAAATTAACAGAAAGAGATCTGAACTAACCTATCTTAGCAGAAGAGACCTTTAAAGCAGCCATTAAGATTGTGCTCATGAACTTAAATGAAGGTCAGTCATGAACAAAACAGGGGGAATCTCAGGAAAGAAATAGAAACTATTAAAAAATAGCCACATTGACTCCAGAACTTAAAAGTCAACTATTTGAAATTCACTGGTTGGGAGATTGGATACTATGGAAGCAAGGATTGGTAAGCTTGAAAACAGGTCAGTAAAAATTATTCCATCTGAAGGATATGGAGAAAAAGATTTCATGAAAACCAACAGAGATTTGGTAATCTATTGGACAAAATTATGTGGAATGACATATATGTAAGTAGAAGGGTTTTTTTAAATGTAAGTAGAATTTTTAACAGAGAAGATAAAGAGAATGGGACAGAAGAAATAATAGCTAAAATTTTCCAAGTTTAATGAAAAACATTCATTTACAGATCCAAGAATCTCAGAAAACCTCAAGCAGGGTCAATCACAAGCAAGCCATCCCTAGGTACACTAGAGTCAAACTGCTTATTAAAAAAAAGAAGAAAAAAGAAAAAGAAAAAAAAGAGGATTCTGAAAGTGGGCAGAAAAAAAAATATATTTTCTCAACAGAAATAGCCACAGCCAGGAGACAAGGGAGCAAAAGTCTTAAGGAAATAGGGGCAAGGGCTAGGGGGAGGGAGGACTGTTGGTTCGTGAGTCTACATCAAATGAAAATAGCTCTCAAAAATGAGAATGAGACAAACACATTTTCAGCTAATGAACTCAAAGAATTCCTCTGCAGCAACCCAGCATGACAAGAAATGCCCAAGGCGGTTCTTCAGGATAAAGGGAAATAACGTCATACGGAATTCAGGAAGACATAAAGAGCACCAGCCATGGTAAATATCATGAGTAAAAATAAAAGCACGTGTTGCACATGGGATCAGCTGTCCAAAGGCCTGGACTTCTGTCTAGTTCTACCACCTCCTAGCTGGGTGGCCTTGGGCCCTTCCTTAAAATAAGCCTCAGTGACTCCATCTGTAAAATGGGAATAACTCCAGAACTAAATGTATAGAGCTGCAGGGGGGTTAAATGAGAAAACCGAGGTATGTGTATGAAAAAAAGAGTATGATGTCGTACCTGGGACTGCCTCAAGGCCTTCACCTATAGGAGCTCTTTTAGCCATTCCGCACCCTGGTTTGGTGGTGGTTTTCCCCATTCCAAAGGGAACCAGTAGAGCACAGACCAGGCGGGCATGAAGTGTGAGAGGAGCCCAAACTCAGGCACAGCATGATCTCAGATGCCTGCACGTGATGTAGTATACCCTGATCATGCCTCCGCCGTGGATCCCATTGCAGAATAATATTTAAAATGCATAAAACGAAATACTCTACGTACTTACAACGGTGACCAATGACAATGAATACCCGTTTTTAAGATACGTTGTAACGTTCGAGATGATATATGTGCTTCTTCCTCAATGCATTAAATAAAGCATAGTTCCTGAGTTAATAAGCAACATGATTTCCAAATAATGATGGGCATAAAGAATACTTTGAGATATCTGCATCAACTTTCATGTAGTGAAGAAACAGTCGTAAAACTCCCGGTGGTGTGTTGAGTCCACTTGTAATGGAAAGAAATGCTCAACTACAGTAGAACTTCACCAAAACTAAGAATGTAAGTTTGCCTCATCCAAGCTCTGGGACCTCTACAAGTCCATAAATGCCCAGGTAAGGGACCCCAGGTGGTCTGGTCTCCACTGTTTCTCAATAAATGTCAGCTACTATCCTTTGGGATGTGGATTCCCTTTGTTCATCTGCAGAAACCTCCCAACTCACTTCTTCAGAGTTAAACTAAATGCCTACCCATGGACACACCGTTTTCCAGAAATTGCAAGGGGCTCTGAGACCTTTGGAAAGCCTCCTTGGATCCCAGACTAAGGAGTCCTCCTTCCTAAACAGCTGTCAGAGTCCTTATCTGCTCAGGAGGAAAATGATCTCCCAAAAAACACACTACTTTCAAAGGAGAAGACACAGGGGCGCCTGGGTGGCTCAGTTCATTGAGCGACTGCCTTCAGCTCAGGTCATGATTCCGGAGACCCGGAATCGAGCCCCACATCGGGCTCCCTGCTCGGTGGGAAGCCTGCTTCTCCCTCTCTCACTCCCCCTGCTTGTGTTCCCTCTCTGGCTGTGTTTCTCTCTGTCAAATAAATAAAATCTTAAAAAAAAAAAAAAAAGGGAGAAGACACAGAGCAGAATTGGCCTTTCAGGAATAGAAAGAAAACATCTTTTTTGACCATCAAAGCCAGCAGGCAGTCATGACCCAGTGTAGCTCATGACTGATTATTTAATGGGATCCAGTTGGTGATGAGACGTGGGGTGAGGCCACTGGAGGGCTGCAGAGAGAGGGGACATATTATGTGACACTGTTTGATGACACTAATTACTCATAATGGCCCAAACCAGGAACCCAACCATAAGCCAAGTCATTGCAAAAGCTATATGATAATGTTTAGGATAAGGAATTAATTTTTATAGTCATTGGGATGCTGAACCTCCACTGTAATTCTGATTTATTACAAATTAAATTCTCTCCTCAAGTGGTTAATGTGAAGACACCATGCAGAGCAGAAAGACCCCCTGGCCTTGAGCTATACTGGAGAGCAAGGGCGGGCGCTTGTCTGACGGCTGCCCCCCCCCCCCCACAGATCGCTGTCCCCAGATGGCACGCGGCTCCCACCAAGTCCAGTGCCGCCCGTTCGGCAGGGGCGGTGGCGAGCGGCATCCCCGGGCAAGGACATCTTGCTTCCCACGGACGAGACCAAGGCCACCTTGTGGGCCCCTGGCTGCCCAGTTCAGAGCCCAGAAGAGAAGCAGGGGGGCGGGCAGGGGGGCGTGCCAGAGCCCACAGCTCCCCAGGCTCTGATTTCTGGCCTTGTGTTCTCGGCCCAGGAATGTCACATTCAGGGAATAAATTTCGGTTGACTCTTTGCTGACAAAACTCCCTGCCTTTTCAGACCAGCATCGGCAGGTGGGACATGTCTGGAGAACCTGGGGTCCTCGGGCTGGTTAGATTTCCCTTCCCTCCGTCCAAGACAGCCAAACGGGAAAGGTGTTTGGCTGGGTCCCAGGCGGGTGTGGTAGGGGTGCCCTGGCCCCGACTCCTTCTCCCTGTGCCTCCCTGTTTCCCTCAGCGGCACACGAGTGACTCTTGTCCACACGCAGACAGGGCCATGTGACTGAGCTTCTCTGTGTGTCTCTCTCTCCCCATCTGTAAAATGGGCACAGTGTGACCTCTTTTATTTACTCCAGAAGGTAAGAGGTAAGGACTCTGTCACCAGCAGTCAGGGCATAAGATCCTGATTGCTTTGGAAATGTAAAGGAAGGCGAGGTCCCATCATCACCAAAGGCTCTGTGAGCAAAGGAGGGAGGTTGTGAAGACCGACTGAGACCCCGTGATTCTGTAAGACGGGGCATCGAGACTCAGTGCCCACCGCCAGCCAGGCCCCCGGGAGCAGTCGCGCCCCGTCCCGTCTCCCGTGTCCGTGCGGGTGAGAGGGCCACACGCCATGGTCCCCACAGAGGGAGGTCCTCTCAGCACATGGGTCATAGATATGAAAAGCGGCAGGAGGCAAGGCGTCTGAGGCTTCCGACAACTGCTCCTCGGAATTCGAGAAATCGGCAGACGTGCCACGGGGGAGGGGTGGGCGGGTAACATGTTCCCCCCTCCTTCAGAGTCACTCCTCTCTCTCTTACTATAATGCTTCACCCCCATTCGTAGCTAAAACTGAGAGGATGTGGTATTATCATAAAGGAAAATACATAATTACAGTAGGTGGTAAATTTAAAAAAAAAGTGCAAGCTGATTATTTATTTATCCAACCAACTGGAAACACCTGAGCGACGCCATCTTCCTCTGACAGGTGAACATAGTCATAATTGCTCTTCAAACATGTATTTAAAGGTTCATCTGTTGTGTAAATACATTTTTAAAAGAGCATGTTTTGAGAAAACATCTTTGAGGAAGAATGTGCCGGGCAGGGGGCTCGGAGCATGAAAACATCTTGGCACATTCTAGCATACGCATTCCGGAAGTTTCTTTTATCGGAGCAGTTTTTAGGGACCTGGGATGTACCTTTTAGAAATAGATTTTGTTTTTATTTTATTTTATATTTTATTTTATTATTTGATTTCATTATTTTTAATTTTATTTCATTTTATTATTTTACATTTTATTTTATTTTTTAATTTATGTAGAGAGGGAGAAAAAGGGGAAGGAGAGGCACAGAGAGAGGGAATCCCAAGCAGGCTTCATGTCCAGTGTGGTGGAGCCCAAGCAGGGCTCGATCCCAAGACCTTGAGATCATGACCTGGGCCAAAATCAAGAGTCGGACGCTCATCAGACTAAGCCGCCCAGGCGCCCCTAGAAGTACCTTTTGGATTCACATTTTCCAAGAGACTCTGTTCTAGTTCGCTCAGGCTGCGGCAACAGAGTGCCATGGGCTGGGAGGCTTTAGCGACAGAAATTTGTTTGCCCACAGCTCTGGAGGCTGGACTCCGGGATCCTGGCGTGGGCAGGGCTGGCTCCCCCGGGGGCCTCTGTCCTTGGCTTGCAGACGGACACCTTCTCCCCGCGTCCTCACATGGCCTTCTGCTAGTGTGTCATCTCCACCAGTCACCCTGGATCAGGGTGACCCTTGTGACCTCACTTAACCTTAATGATCTCTTCAAAGGCCTTCTCTCCGCATCCTGAGGTGCTGGGGTCTGAATGGGGGCGAGGTACCGAGCCCACACCAGACCCAGTCTGTCTGTCTGTCCCTCCGTCCATCGGCAGGCCGGCGCTGCCCGGGGAGGAGGGACTTCCTGAGGACCCCTGTCCAGATCGTGGGTGGCCTCCTGTGAGAACACCGGGTTCCTGCCACTGGCTTTATCTTTAAAGATAAACACAGCAAAGGGTGATTTGCATATGATAGTAAATGCACGTCTCAAAGGCAGAGAACACATTCCGGAAGGTTCCGCACTTGAAGCACTGTCTTGATAAGAGAGGGGAGCAGGTGGTTTTCAGGGTCAACCTTAGACGCGCGTGAGGTGGCCGGGAGTGTGGGAGGGGAGGGCAGCCTCACTGCGGGGCCTGGCCACCAGGGCACGACGCCCACCGCCCTGCCCGTTCCCCCCTCCCCCGTGGGCAACCCCTCTGCGGGCTCATCAGCAGCCGGCCTCAGCTTTTAGGGGCGGTGCTCCCCGCTCAGGAGGCCCCTGCCTGTCTGACACGTGTCAGGTCAGATCACCAGCTGTCCTGAGAACATCTTCTTCTCTGTCACCCTTGCCTCTTGTCACCCCAGTGGCAGACAGAGAGACAGCCGGCCGCCTAATGAGGCCAAGCAGGCTGCCCCCACCAGCGTGTCCCTCCCGGCTCTCTGAGGGTCGGCAGAATAGCCACCACCACCGACATGGTCCCCGGGCCCCTCACCCCCCCCACACACACACTTTACAACAGAGTGGGGCAGGGGGCAGTGGCAGTGGCCGGGAACCGCTGGGAGGGGAAGGGACCCTAAACCCGCCTGACTGGCCCATCGCTCGCAGGCAGCAGACAGAAAAGAAGAACCCATTTCCTGGGAGACTGGGCGGCCGTCCGCGTGCCCCCCGTTCCCTGCCCTACGAGCATCATGCCTACTTCCTGTGTCGTTTAGCATCCCGGCTGCTTGGGTCCTTCAAGCTCTGCCCCAGCACAGAGAAGGGAAATGCGCGCTCCAGCCCCTGTATGCTGCTCTCCCCGTTCTGGAATGCTCGCTGATAGTCTAAGAGCAAGCATTCCAGAAGCTTCCTCAGCTGGCCACACAGGGATGCACCCTCGCTGGTCCTGGCCCTGGCCCAGGGGGCTCTGCCCGCTCTGGCCCTGCACAGATGGGCACAGGTGAGCCTTCCTTCTCAGCAGTGGTCACTCTGCCCCCGTCCCCTCTGTCCCTCCACGCCCCCACTGCACCTGGGAAGTTGTGGAAAGGGGGTCGTGAGGGGAGGGGGCAGAGGAAGGGAAGGAATAGCTGCCTGGGTGTGACACACAGGCAGAGGAAGGAGGGGCGCCAGCCCCGAGCATCCAGGATGCTTCCAGATTCTTCCTACCCTGCGGACCTCCTGATGCTGGCAGAGAGCTGACAGCACCGGGTGCCTTTGTGGGCAGGCAGCTCGGGGACTGTGATAGGGGAGGAGGGAGAAGGAAGGGGTCCTCTAGGCCCTGCTGGGCCCCAGGGCAGAACAGAGGGCCCTGTGCCCCACCCCCCTCCCGGGTGACCGTAGCTGCTGCCACTCTGGGTGCCCCCTCCCCCAGTTTTTGTTCTTCCTTTCCCCAAATAACCATGCTGTGTTCTAGGGTGGAGGCAAGGTCCCCGGGGACCACGGCCAGAGCAAGAGGGGCCTCTGCTTGGAGGACATGAAGGGAGAGGCTTAGTTGAGACAGAGCCTTCAACCAGCCCCTTGGGTACACCCCCCAGACTATACACCCTCCCCGCGTTTACTGTGCAGCCTGGGAGCAAAGCCTGAAGCAAGGTCGACACTAAGGGGTGCCCAGATGCTGCCCCCAGGGCACCCTGGTGGGATTTGCCCTCACAGCCCAGCCCTCTCCCTCCCGTCACAGAGCAAAATCCACACCCTGAAGGTGCCACGTCTCCCTTCCCTGCTGTTCTGTAGGGTGGCTAGCCAGGAGCCCTCGGTGCCTTGGGACGCAGACGGTGGCAGGGAGGACAATGGCACAGCCGCTCCGGGCTTCTCTGCAGGGAAGTGGGACCCTCGGATCAGACCTACCTCGAAGGCTTCCTCCCCGCCCACCCGCCCCCCTGCCGGTGTCCTGTCCCTGGACCCTGGCTTGCTCTGCCTGCCGAATGCATTCCCAGCCTTGCCCCGCCCCAGGAGGGAGGCTGAGGTGCTCCCGCGCAGGGGTGGGGGGCTCACTGTGGTGAACATTCCCACGCCCAGAGACAGGGAGGGTGGACAAGCCCACAGGGTTACCACGGGGCACCTTATCCTCTCTCACAGCCCGGAAATCCGGAGCCTATCACTGCTCTCTTTGTAGGATTTGTTTTAATCCTGTATATTACAAGAACATGAATTAAGCTCTGATGAATGCAATATTAATTAATGAATATCCACGCGGGGGCCTGGGGAGGGGGTGTGGAGAGAGAGATGGCGCGCACAGATGGCAGGGAGGAGGGGCTCCCGTTGAAACATGGTTCCCTGGCTTTCTCCCCACCCTGGCTCCCCCAGGGAGGCTTACCCACAGCGGCAGCTGTGGCTTTGCAAGATTCCAGCCTCTGGCGCCACGACAGACGCCAGAAGCTGGGGACCGATGCGGGGTGACACCCCCACGCAGGGGGGACGGGAAGGAGGGCTGGGGCTCAGGCCGCCATCTTCCCTCTCCACAGGTCCGGATTTGAAGCCTTGGAAATCCATTCTGCACGTTCCAGAACAGCTGCTCTCAGCCGTGAGCCCCCGAGGGCCAGCTGGGGCTGTGAGCCTCCTGTCCATTACACGGGCTGTGAGCATCGCCAGAGGCGTCCTCGTTCGCTCGAGGCAGTGTCCTCCAAAATATGCTGCAGGAGCCCCTTTGCCCCCCCACCTCCAGCTCTGGGTCCCAGGAGGACATAAGTAAGACTGAATTGAAAATCGTGACAGGGGACCCATAGCCGGGGCTTTAGACAGATGTCAGTGGCCACTTCCCAGATGGCTCTTGGCTTTGGTCAGGGCCACCCCTGGGTGCTTTCAGCTGGAATGGGAGAAGCAGCTCCACCCTCAGGAGCAGACCTGGGTCTGGGTCCCCAGGCTGGGCAGGGAAGTCAGAGAAACAGCGTCTACTGGTCCCCCATATGGCACTCTCTCCTCTGTGGGAAGCATCACATCCTTCTTGTCCTTGAGGGGAACGTTGTCAGAATTCTAGAGTCTAACATGAAGGTTAGCTACAGTCTTCCATTTATTAGATTGAATGCTTGTGTCCCCCTAAAGTTCCTTTGTTAAATCCTAGTACCCAGTGTATTAGAGGTGAGGACCCTGGGAGGGCCCGCATGCATGGGATCCGCACCTGCCTAAAGGAGGTCCCAGAGAGCTCACTCGCCCCTTCCACGGAGGCCGCCCGTCTGCGGACCTGGTGCAGGCCCCACCAGGCACCCGGTCTGCTCACCTCCTCATCCTGGGCTTCCAGCCTCCAGAATGGTAGGAATAAATGTCTGTTGTTTATAAGCCACACAGTGTAAGGTCAATTTGCTAAAGCAATCCAAACAGACTAAGACAGCCTCTTCCTGCCACATCTAGCCAAGGTTTTAAGTTCTGAAGCCTCATCCACGACAGAGAGCATGAATGTTCACAAGCGTTCCCCTCCCCTCACCTGGGCTGGCCACCCAGAGAAATTCAAGACAGCTTTGAAGCTTAAGTATATCTTGTTATTCTGTCCAAAGACGAGGGCAGAATTCTTCTACATGCTTGCGTGACATAATTTCTGTAGGACTTGCAGTCCACTTTCACCACTTTGGTTTTTTATAAGATTGTATTTATTTATTTACTTGAGAGAGAGAGTGAGTGCAGGCAGGGGGAGGGGCAGAAGGCAAGGGAAAGAGACAGAGAGACAGACTCTCCAGCAGACTCTGCACTGAGTAGGGAACCCTACATGGGGCTCGATCCTATGACCCAGAGACCATGACCTGAGTCAGAACCAAGAGTCGGACGCTCAACCGACGGAGCCACCCAGAGCCCCCATTTCCACCACTTTGTATCATGGGAGCTGGAAGGCTCAAAGCCATGTTTCCGCGACTGCCTTGCTCTTACACATACCAAAAGTGATTTAGGGTCTGGACCCGGGGCATGTGTGTAAAACATGGAAGGTGCAAGGACACGGAGTCCTAGCTCTCTCCCGTGGTGCTGATGGGGAGGCATGCACAGACCAGCTCCCCGTCTCTAGCCCCACGGGTTTTGGTTAGTGCCATGCGAGGAGCTCAGGATCCCAGTTGTAGAGCCACACCCTCGAAGATGGTGATGCATTCCAAGGTCACTGTCCCAGCCTTCCAAGGTCACTATCCCAGACTTCCAAGGTCACTGTCCCAGCCTTCTACCAATCCTACAACATCTACTTTCCTATGTCAAATCCATTGGGGGTCACCTGGCTGGCTCAGTCAGTAGAACATGCAAGTCTTGATCTCGGGGCTATAAGTTCAAGCCCCATGGTGGGTATATTGGGGTGATTTAAAAATAAAATCTTTCAGGGGCACCTGGGTGGCTCAGTTGGTTGAGCGACTGCCTTCGGCTCAGGTCATGATCCCAGAGACCTGGGATCGAGCCCCACATCAGGCTCCCTGCTTGGCGGGAAGCCTGCTTCTCCCTCTCTCGCTCCCCCTGCTTGTGTTCCCTCTCTCACTGTGTTTCTCTCTGTCAAATAAATAAAATCATAGATAGATAGATGATAGATAGATAGATAGATAGATAGATAGATAGATAGATAGATAAAATAAAATCTTCCACAGGGTTTGGAACACCCGGAGTGGCTTCTCCCATTGAAGAGACAGCTTCTAACATTTCACCAGTAAGGACAACACTTGCTGTCAGTCTTTGGTAGGCAACCATTATTATAGATTAGGGTTATGATTATCACTCCTACATAGCCATGACATTTTATCCCTTACCTTTCTGTATCTGTTTTTTTTTTTTAAAGATTTTATTTATTTATTTGACAGAGAGAAACACAGCTTGAGAGCGAACACAAGCAGGGGGAGTGAGAGAGGGAGAAGCAGGCTTCCCGCCGAGCAGAGAGCCTGATGCGGGGCTCGATGCCGGGACTCCCGGAGCATGACCTGAGCCAAAGGCAGACTCTTAACGACTGAGCCACCCAGGCGCCCCCTTTTCTGTATCTGTTGAGATTATCTGGCCATATGGTTTTTAAACCTCAATCTGTCGGAGGTCCTTCTGGGCTGCAATGGTATGAGGGTCACTGAATTCACTCCACAAAAAATAGGCGTTAAACTGGACACAGTTGTCAAAATCACCTTTGGGGGGCCGTGGGAATCGACCAAAGGTAGACAAGACACTGTAAAGTTCTTGATCAGGGGAGAATAGGAGGGTCCACGGTCTTCTGTCCTGGGGGCCCCCATCCTTCCGAAGCGAGGTCAGGGTGGGTCGCGGCAGGGCCACCTGACCACGGATAAGGGGAAAACACCACAGTTTTGCAAGCTCAAGGCTGCACTGGGAGCTGGGGCAAGCAGCGGGCGAGCTAGCCGTACGGTGTGGGGGAGCGAGAGTGAGACAGACGCTGGGGGTTGAGCCCGCCGCCCAGCCACTCTGCCGGGACCATTCCTTGCCTGTTATTAAGGCGGATTTGTTTAATAAAGATTTGCATATGTGCAGGAGCTACTTCTGAGTCCGGATGCACCGGCACTGGGCAGCAGAGCTGGGAGGGAGCTGTCAGCTCTCCCCACCCAGGCTTCTCTGTGGCCACCGGTATCCGCCAAAAGGAGCCCAAGGTCATGGTGACCAAAGTGCCTGAGCTCAGCTCCCAAGCAAGCACCCAGCGTGGTGAATTTTGAGCGTGTCGAGGTACCTCACAATGGTACTTGAGTTACAGTGCTAGAGAAATGATCCGAACAGCTTGGGAGAGGAGAAGAGACCACGTGCAAAGGACACAGGTGCCCCCAAGTTTCCCCCCGCAGTAGGGGGCTGGAAGACAAAAGTGCAATGCAGTCACTGTGTTCAGAGAGCAGGGATTTCCACGAGCACTCCGCATCCGGGGGCGTTGTCAGGTGAAGCCTCGGGACATGCACCTCCCGGGCGTTTTCAGGAAGCCCCTGGGAGACACCTGATCTGGGAAGCAGGCACCACAGCCCGGTGGGAAGGAAAGAGAAGTTGCATGTTGATGCAGGGGGAAACAGAGTGGCAACCGCAGGGGACAGCAGAGCCCCGGGAGGACACGGGGGGTCTATCAGGTGTGGTGGGAGAGGCTCATGAAGCATCTGATGTAATGATCGTGGAGACATAGAACCAAGTATGGTGTTAGAGAATTTAGGAAGAAATTGTGACCGTGACCTACTCAATCATGTAACCAAATAATAATATCTAATTAGATATTACTGACGAATATATATATTAACTCTGAGAAGAACAAGGACACAAGAAAGGAAATGTAACCATAATTAACAGTATTTACCTTGGGGTGGTTTTTTTCTAAATCCTTCTTGCATGATCCCAATAATCCAAACTCTAAATAATGATTTTAACCCATCGTGTGCCATATTAGATGCACAAAGAGCAGAGAAGCGGGTGTGGGCTGGGAAAGATAGTGCGGAGGTCAATCTTCGGGGGCGCCTGGGGGGCTCAGTCGTTGACCATCTGCCTTCAGCTAAGGTCATGATCCCGGCGTCCCGGGATCGAGCCCCACATGGGGCTCCCTGCTCGGCGGGAAGCCTGCTTCTCCCTCTCTCACTCCCCCTGCTTGTGTTCCCTCTCTGGCTGTGTTTCTCTCTGTCAAATAAATAAAATCTTTAAAAAAAAAAAAAAAGGAAAGGAAAGGAAAGTCAGCGAGATCCATTATGGAGGTATGAGCCAAAACCCAAATCGAAACTAGATGACGTATGCTTGGAAAGGGGGTCTCAGCGGTGAGGTGGGAAGATGTCTCAGTCTGTTCAGACAGCTGTAACAGAATCCCCGAGACAGGAGCTTCTAAGCAACAGAAAGTCTCATAGTTCTAGAGGCTGACGTCCAAGATCAAGCTGCCAGCAGATTGGGTTTCCGGTTCACAGACCATCCCCTTACCGTCTCCCCCAGCTGCAGAAAGGGTCTCTAGGGAAAGGCACTAAGGCCATTCCTGCGGCTTTGCCCTCATGACCCAGTCGCCTCCCAGAGCCTCGTCATCTGGGGTCAGCATTTGGCGTGGGGACACACACCTGTAATTCATTGCACAGACAGCATGTGGACTGGTGACTTTTTGCTACGTTCAAGATTATTTAACATTTAAAACAACGCACAGGGTTCAGTGTAATTTAAAAATAACTTTGAGAACATATAAATTCTAATGTTCTTAAGTTTACAGTGGGGTGGCTCAGTCGGTTAAACGTCTGCCTTTGGCTCAGGTCATCTCGGGATCCTGGGATCGAACTTCATGTGCGGCTCCCTGCTCGACAGGGAGCCTGCTTCTCCCTCTCCCTCTGCACTCCTGCCCTGTTCATGTTAGCTCTCTCTCTCAAATAAAAATAAATAATATCTTTTAAAAAAAGCTAAATACAGAATTAATAAGAGGTACCTACCTGGGACGCCTGGGTGGCTCAGTTGGTTAAGCGACTGCCTTCGGCTCAGGTCATGATCCCGGAGACCCGGGATCGAGTCCCACATCGGGCTCCCTGCTCGGCGGGAAACCTGCTTCTCAGTCTCTCACTCCCCCTGCTTGTGTTCCCTCTCTGGCTGTGTTTCTCTCTGTCAAATAAATAAAATCTTAAAAAAAAAAAAAAAGAGGTACCTACCTTACAAATTATCCAGAGAATATACCAGGAAGGTAAAAATATACTCGGTAGAGAAAAATCCAGAAGACTTAGAACACACACACACACACAACAGAGAAGCAAAGAAGACAAAAGCATTAAAACCAAAATGTGTTTGTCCTAACAATAAAAGAAAATGAGTGTTTTCTTTTATGCTGTTTACCAGAGGCACTTCCAAAACAAAAGAGAAATTAAATATTAAGGGGCGATTAAAATTTAAAACAGCAGGCAAACATGATCAGAGAAAGACAAACAAACAGAAAACGGAGGTGGGGACGTTCTTGTTAAGTCAGCACAGAACCAAGAGCGAGAGATACCAAAATGCGGTTATTTTATAAGGATTAAAGGTGGGATCCACAATGAAAACGAGATGTCATTCATCATCCCGCAGAGTCATATGGAATCAAAACCTATGGACAAAACGTGGCCAGATACAAAAAGATTGAGAACTGCAATGGTCGGTAATAACCATGGATGTAAAAAATATATATATATAGACAAAGTATTTTAATAATACAATTCATAAAGTTAAAGAAATTTCTACCCCTGTCCATAAACAGATCAAGATGTGACCCCTGTGCCCTCCCTTCCCGCTGGCGCTGAGGATGGTCTGCGTGAGCGGCGGACAGAGGGATGACGGTGCACCACTTCCAAGACTGGGGTCTGAAAGGCATCAGAGCCTCTGTTCGGCTCCTGTTGTTTCTTTGTCCCTTGCGTCACTCATTCCGGGGAAGCCCACGCGCCTTCTGCCAAGGGCCTCAGGAATGGGGCCGTCTTGGAGGCAGATCCTCTGGCCCGAGTCAAGTTTCCTGGGGGAAGGCAGCCTTGGCCAACGTCGTAGCACTTCTCCAGAGACCCTGGGCGGGACCGTCCGCCTTCTCTGGTCCTCAGTTCCTGAGCCACAGAGATTGGGAGCGAATGATTGCATGTCATTGGACGCTACTATCATTCGTCATACAGCAGTAGATGACTACTGGATAGACGGGTAGCAAAACAAGATTTTCCATAATATTCCCTCTTCTCAAACATCCATGGAGAGGTTACAAAATTGATTACACCTTGGGTCACAAAGTGGATCTTTTCCAACTGCTTTCTTTTCTACCTATGTACAGGTCACATCTGATAAGGAAGGTCTCTACCTGCATTTAAAAGAAAGAAAAGTGTTGGGGCGCCTGGGTGGCTCAGATGGTTGGGCATCTGCCTTCAGCTCAAGTCTTGATCTCCAGGTCCTGGGATCGAGCCCCACATTGGGCTCCTGGCTCAGCAGGGAGTCTGCTTCTCCCTCTCCCTCTGCCTCTCCCCCTGCTTGTGCTTTCTCTGTCTCTTTCAAATGAATGAATAAAATCTTTTTTAAAAAAGTATTGGAGCAGCTGAGTGGTTCAGTCGTTGGGCATCTGCCTTCGGCTCAGGTCATGATCCTGGAGTCCTGAGATCGAGCCCCACATCAGGCTCCCTGCTTGGCGGGAAGCCTGCTTCTCCCTCTCTCACTCCCCCTGCTTGTGTTCCCTCTCTGGCTGTTTCTCTCTGTCAAAAAAATAATTAAAATCTTTTAAAAACAAAAAAGTATTTTAAAAAAGTGAAAACTATTACCAGGCTGCCTGCACGTCAAGATAACATCTAATATCATAAATCTATATGTATTTATCTTCATTAAGGATGGCTATTTTTTAGAAAGGATACGTAACTGCACTTCACATTACTGCTGATGTAGCTAAAATATTTTTTAATGCATAAAACTCTTTAACTCTTCCCATTCTCGCTACATTTAAGTCTTCCGCCTAAGGACCCAGAGGAGAGCTGGTTACTTTTTCCCTACTCCACCAGTACAATGTGCTAAGCACTGCATTTGCTAGCTGAAGCAAGCAATATATTTTTAAAGGTGCATGTGATCTAGGCACCCAACTGTTTCCCACGAAACAGAAAGCTCTGCTCTGCTCATGTGGGATAGATAAAGCCACATCCAGGAATACAGCTTGGAGGCAACGTTCGTAGCAAAATTCCAGAATTACTGTCTATATCAATTTTAGACCATTATGTTGGTGGGGTTTTACAATTTTATTAAGTAGTTAAGGCAACCATGTTAATAGTTAAATTTTTTTAAAGATGTTATTTATTTATTTGACAGAGAGAGAAATCACAAGCAGGCAGAGAGGCAGGCAGAGAGAGAGAAGGAAGCAGGCTCCCCGCTGAGCAGAGAGCCCAACGTGGGCCTCAATCCCAGGACCCTGAGATCATGACCTGAGCCAAAGGCAGGGGCTTTAACCCACTGAGCCACCCAGGCGCCCAATAGTTAATTTTTTAATGTTAATTTTTGTTATTCTCTGTCTTATTACACTGAAGTCAGATGTAGTCAGCCTTGTTTTTTCTTGGGATTTTCCTGAGGTTTTCTTTGGGGCAAAGCCTAGAATCAGCTTTTGTAAATGTCTGTGGAATAGAAAATACACCATCCCCAGGGTACTGTTCACATACACCTGTCGGCTCCCTCTAGAGCTGATCTTCAGCCTCTCTACCGCTTTACTGATTTCTAGTCTGGTTTTCCTGTGATGTGTAAAGAGGGGCAAGCAGTGATATTGCTGACGGCAACACTATGGCCCTGATGCTGCTGTTTTTGTTTGGTTGGTCTGATATGCTTTTTCCTTCTTCTGTGTTTAACTCAAGCGAATTGCTTTAATGTATGTTCCTTATAAATACTATGTAACTGAGTTTGTTTTCTGACCCGATTCTAGAGTTATCTCCTTTTAACAGGTGATTTATGCTGTTTACATTACTTGATATAAATGAAATAGGCAGTCCTAACTATATTATTAAATTTCATTAGTCTACCATTTACAATGTTTTTTAAATTTTCTCTCTTACTCTAAGCCTGTTATTGTGCATGTGTATATATGTCGTATATTTATATAGTAAGTATATATTTTATGTACATATAAAATATATTTTAATATATAATAAATATAGTATTAATAATATATAAAATAGATTTGTGTGTGTATGTGTATATATATATGTCTTGTAAGTGTCCAGTTTTCTCTGTGACAACTACCGCCTCCCACCCAAGCACATGGTAACAAATTCATAAGTAATTTAAGACCCTGCCCCTCAAGCCATAGCCAATGCCTGGCTCTTTAACATCTCTCTCAAATCTGTCATCTCCTCTTCAATCTCTGCCTTATGCCAGATTCTTTTTTAATTTTTTAAAAGATTTTATTTATTTTATTTTTTAAATATTTTATTTATTTGACATAAAGAAACACAGCCAGAGAGGGAACACAAGCAGGGGGAATGAGAGAGGGAGAAGCAGGCTTCCCACTGAGCAGGGAGCCCGATGTGGGGCTCGATCCCGGGTCTCTGGGTTCATGACCTTAGCTGAAGGCAGTCGCTTAGCCAACTGAGCCACCCAGGTACCCCTCTTTTTAATATTTTAAAAGATTTTATTGATTTATTTGACAGAGAGAGAGAGAACATGAGCAGGGGAGTGGCAGCAAGAGAGGGGGAAGCAGGCTCCCCATGGAGCAAAGAGCCTGCCGCCAGGCTCGATCCCAGAATCCCAGGTCATGACCTGAGCCACCCAGGGCCCGCCTTATGCCAGATCCTTAATGCTTGTCACCTGGGTCATCACATAGCATCCTAACCAGCTCATCACCTGCCCTCATCGCGCATCGGCACGGTCTTGGTGCAGCTGGTAGAGTACGCTGTCTGAAACTTCACCATCCAGTATGGTAGGCAAGTTTATGCAAAATTAAAAATGCAATTCCTCAAATGTCCCAGCTACATTTCAAACTTTTAATAGGGTCTCGTGGCTGCGGCCCTGGACAGCTCCACCAGAAAACACTGACAATGTTGCCGGAAGTTCCTCTGTACAGCCCTGTTCTGGAAGCATGTCTAACTGTCATTGCCCTTCAGGAAAGTCTTCAGAAGCTCCGATTCATCACCGTAGCCCTCAAGGCTTTTCACAATGTGGCCCCTGCCTGTATTCTGACCCCTCTCCTGCCCATGTCCAGATTTCCTCTCCAGCTCCTCAGCATTATTTACTTGTCTTTGACCACCGTGCGCTGCTTGTCTTTCATGCCCTGACGCTCACCACTCGCTCAGCCAAGTGCTGTCCCATCCGGGGCGTTGTCTCTCCAGCGTCCTTGCATCCTTCCCACTCTGGCTCCCACAGCCCCTGTGCCCGCCCCGCTCTGATTTAGAGTTGTGAGATAGTCATCTGCCTTCCCCACCATGTACAAACTCCAGAGAAGAGATCCTGGCTTTTATGACTTAGATTCCCCGTAGGAAGTATATTACTGGCACGTGGTTCTCAAAACAAACCTTTCTGAAATGAACAAACAGGTAACCACACGAATGGGGGCCAAGAAGCATGTGCGGCGCTCGGGCATTCAGGCGGCAGTAAGGGGACTGCTTAATAACAGAGCCTGGGAGGTGGGCCGATGACACCTTGCGGCGGGCTTCAGTCCACACCGATGATCAAACTGGATGGGTTCTGGGCTTTGAAGGCATGCACAATTGCAAAGAGCAAGTTCGATTTCCTTTGGGAGCTGCCGAACATTAAATTAACCTTTTTAATCCTTGAAAAGAAGCACAAACGCCGTCTGCACACTTTGTGGACTCTGCAGCTGCCTGGGGGGGGGGGGGAACGCCGGGCTTTGGAGCATTAAAGAGAAAGCTATTAGAGCTGCGTAGTTTTTAAAAGAGAGAGAGAGTACAAAGAAGAATTACGAGAAGCCCCCGAAATTACAAGTGTGGGTTACAGTAATTGCTAAATTACAGAGTTCCAGCTTTATTAGACACACACCCCCTCGGCTTCCACAGATTTCCAGGGCTGTCTTGAGCTGACAAAAGCCAAAAAGCTCTGTGGGAAATCTGGCAGGGAGCTGAGTGGGGCTAATGGGAGCCCCTCTTTGTGGGCAAGGCTGGGACGCAGAGATCTGGTCCAGGACCAGGCAGTTTCTGCTTTCTGGTGCTGAATTCCTCCAGGAGGATGACACACCATGTGCCTCAGTTTGCAGGGAGAACTGGGGTGTTCACGTTTTCCTACTACGTGGAAGCAGCTATGGCCTGTGGCCAGTTGATTTGGAAGTCCTGAGATGTCTCCCAGGGTCTGTGAAGGGATTGGTTTCAGCAGAAAATGTCCTTCCTCAGGCTAACAGTCATCATTTTCTCCATCCACAGCCGTAACATCTAAGCTCCAAAGATCTGCCATCTTTGAGATGCTTAGCAGCATTCCCCCTCCACGCACTTGGTCCCTGCCACACCGGCCACCTCTAAGCGCGTCCCACCTACCTCCTGCAGAGACACACATTAACTTTATCATGCTGTCATCTTCTCTCCCAATCACTAAAAGGAAAGACCCCATCCTACCTTCAAAACACTGGAAGCGAGTGGCAAAGTGAATCTAATGAATGCGGCATCCAAGCCCAGAGCCGGCCCAACTGCGTACCGGATGGGCTCAGCCCCCCACACTCACAGCCTGAAAGAAGAAGGGTCATGTTCTTTCTCCAGGAGAAATATATTTATTTTGCACTCTCCTGGGTTTTTTTTACACATAACATTTGGGGTAAATAAAAAATTACATGAAAGAGTCAGGAAAATGTGACTCATAATCAGGAGAAAAATGGTCAATAGAAGTAGACCCAGAGATGGCTGAGATGATAGACTGACGAGACAAGGACTTTATGATAAGATTTTAACAGAGCGCGTGGGGAAGGTGGGCAGCATGTGTGAGCAGGCGCGGGCAGCAGAAAGGGCACCGCGAGGGGCTGCAGAAGCTCACTTTCTCCTCTGCTGTCACCTCGCCCTCCACCTTCTGGCAGGTTTTCATTCCTTTTTTTTTTTTTTTTTAAGATTTTATTTTTAGGTAATCTGTATGCACAATGTGGGGCTCAAATTCATGACGCTGAGATCAAGTGTCACATGCTCCACTAACTGAGTCAGTCAGGAACCCCTGCTTTTCATTCCTTTGGACTCCACAGCAGAGAAGCCAGTTGAGGTCATCCTGTCAGCCTCAGCATGTTGGTGATAATGTTGGTGATGGTGCTGGTTATGATGGTGATGGTGGTGGTGGTGATGATGGCGATGGTGGTGATGGTGATGGTGGTGATGGTGATGGTGGTGATGGTGATGATGGTGCTGGTGATGATGGTGGTGGTGATGATGG